>JBBMFX010030545.1:0-26141 GCA_037832545.1 Rhabdalestes septentrionalis | reverse complement strand
ACCGTGTGCCAACCCCGGCCGGTGGTGCACCTCAAACGAGAAATCCTGTAAAGCCAAAAACCACAGAGTGACCCAGCTGTTATTATTAGCTGCCTTTGCCATCCACTGAAGGGGCGCATGGTCTGTGACGAGCGTAAAGTGCCTGCCCATCAAATAATAGCGTAGCTCTGTCACAGCCCATTTAATGGCCAGAGCCTCTCGTTCAACGGCAGCATACTTACTTTCGGCCGGGGTCAGTTTTCTACTCACGTACACGATCGGATGTTCCTCTGCGTCGAACTCCTGGGACAGCACTGCTCCCAGGCTGGTCTCTGATGCATCTGTGTGCACCACAAATGGCTTTTGGAAATCGGGGTTTCGAAGTATTGGGGCCGTGGTGAGAGTCTGCTTCAGGGTCTGAAAAGCCTTTTCAGACTCTGCTGTCCACTTGACCCGGTCCGGTTCGCCTTTTCGAGCAAGGTTAGAGAGAGGGGCAGCAACAGATGCGAAATTAGGTAGAAAGCGTCTGTAATAGCCAGCCAGCCCAAGGAAAGCCCTTAGCGTCTTCGTGGTTGGGCGAGGATACGTCCGCACAGCTTCTATTTTCCGCTCTTGTGCCTGTAGTAAACCCCGCCCGATCTTGAACCCTAAATATTTTGCCTTCTTGAGGCCTAGGTGGCACTTCCGGGGGTTGGCCGTTTTAGTAGGTTTATGTGGTATGTTTTAACTTCTACACACTTACATGGCTGTTGTAACCGCTAGTTTACTGACCCCACTCTGCCACTTCACCAGAAACTTGCACTAAAAGCAGCACTTTGTCCCCCGGTTGAAACTCCCGAGGCTGAGCGGGCCTGTTGTAAACTCGTTCCTGTGCCCTCTGAGCTTCCACCATGTGAGCGCGTACGATTGGCCCGAGTTTCTCTAAATGCTCTTGAAGTTCTCGCACATATTCTATCACGGAGCGATAAGGGGAGGGCTGTGTTTCCCAGCTTTCCTTGGCTACATCTAACAAACCTCTTGGCCTGCGGCCGAATAAAAGTTCAAAGGGGGTGAACCCTGTTTAGAGATGAAGGGGGTCCCCTGATCTGAAATTATATCTTTTGGGATCCCCACCCGACTAAACAATAGTAACAGCTTGTTTGCTATATTTTTAGATGTAGCCTTGCGGAGGGGGATCACCTCTGGGTATCGTGTGGCGTAATCTCCAATTACCAATATATACTCATGACCTCGGGTGGACTTTGGCAGCGGCCCTACCAGATCCATTCCTATCCTCTCGAAGGGCACTCCTATGATAGGAAGTGGGACGAGTGGCACGGGTACTGGCCTCATGGGCGAGACATGCTAGCACTGTGGGCAACACTGACAGAAGGGCTCCACGTCGGCACGCATCCCCAACCAGTGAAACCGATCCCTTAGCTTTTCAAATGTGTTCCATGCCCCTAGGTGCCCCCTGAGCGGATGACTGTGGGCCAGGTGTAGTACTATATCAACCTTGGAGCGGGGAAGAACCAGGAGGTTAACCGGCTCACCGCGCCGATCACACCTAAAGTACAACAAACCATTTTTCACCAGAAAGTTTGTCACCGGGAGTCTACTCGCTGGCTCCTGGTCCACCCCCTCCACCACTCGCACCTGTCCCCAACAGTTCCGTAACCCCTCGTCTTGTTTTTGTTCCCGTCCGAATTCACCCGCCTTGGCAATCTGTTGGAAGAGAACAGACGAGAGGTTAACAGGTATTTGGATCTCACCCTCGGTCCCTGCCTCCGCGGCTAATCTAGACACAGGGGGTCTCGAACGGCGTTTGGTGCATCGGCGCTCCAGCTTGCGAGGTTCCACATTAAACCCCGGCCAATCGCGACCGACCAGCAGTGGTACTGGCAGTTCCGGAACTAATGCTACGACTAGGGACCACTCTCCACTTTTCCTGCCCACACGAACTTGGGCAGCTGGCACGTTTCTCACATCCCCATGAACACAAGCCACTGCCACCTGGCCACAGATCGAGGGGGAGTGGGGAAGTGCTGATAGTAGGGCCAGGGTGATCGAACTCCCTGTGTCCAGTAGGGCGTCAGTGGAGACCCCTTCCAGGCGGAGCCCCATTGTCCGAGCTTGTTGTGTTGGGAGGGTGTGCATAGTGCAGCCTGCTATTCAGGGCTTGGGGTTCCGTAGCTCATATCCCTTCCGTTCTGGCTCCATGGGCATAGGCTCGTCCGTAGGCGCTGCACAGGGTACCCCTACGTCATTTGGGGGCCGGCCCAAACTGTGGGTATTCCCGGGGTGTTTCTCGCGCCGCATCTCTTGGGACAGGGACTTAAGTTCGCCCTGCCCACACTCCAGCATAGCTGCTGCCCGCTCAAGGGCGTCCACCATGTCGCGCTGGGTCTTTGTGTCAGCCATGCTGATGGCTTTGCGTTCATCGCTTGGTAGGGCCTGGAGGATTTCTTCCGCGGACAGTTGGTCGGGCTGCAGCCACCTTCTCCCGATGCGCGCGAGGCGGTCAATCTGCTCCCTTGGCTCTTTTCGGGGGTCGAAAGTCCGCTTGTTAAATTCGGCCACGGCCCGCTCGGGGGAGTACCCACATCGGATGAGAACTTCCTCACGGAGGACGCGCTACTCCCCTGCCTGGTCCTCCGGGAGGGCATGGTATACGCGTTGAGCTTCACCAGTGAGAAAGGGGGCAAGATTGTTGCCACAGCTCTCATAGGGCCACTGTTCCCTCAGGGCCACCCTTTCAAAAGTTCCTAAATACGCATCCACGTCATCAGTGGGGGTCAGTTTCAATAAGAACTGCTGGGCAGCTTTGTAAGGGCCTTGGACAGGGCGGGATCCCTCCTGTCGTAGAGCTATGAGTTCCTGAGTGTTGGCATGGAGCCCCCTTGCCAATTCCTCACTGAGGTGGGACTGCTGTACCATGGCTTCCAGGAGAAGTTGTAGGAGTGTCTTGGTCCGGGAGCCCGGGTATGCGTCAGCGTCATCTGCCCGCATTCTCCACCACTGTAGCGCCACCCAGGGGTGCTAATGAGGGCATGTAGATGACTGGCAATTGACACCACTCCTACACGGAGGTGGCGCAGGTTTATTGATCACACAAGCAAGGGTAGGGCAGGAGGGAGTGTAAGGTTGATGTCAGGGAGGATAAGCTTAGGTAGACTGGCAGGTTCACGGGACTACTGGCTTCCTCGTCTCTCTCCATTCCTCTCCTCGTAGCCCTTCATATAGGGCGTCCAATCCTTAATCACGGCAGCCGCCAAGTGGCGGCCGGTGTGTCTTGTTTGTGTGGCCATGCCTCCTCCAGGGTTTCTGCATCCTCTACAACCCTAGTGTTGAAGAGGTGTGTCATGTCCTGGTGGTTTGACAGGAGCAGGTCTGGCCCTTTGAATAGTGCGGTCTGAGGAGCGCCTGCACTCTTTGCCCGCGATGGCTTTGGTCTGGCTCTACACTTACTTATTTACTTTTATCTCGGCATTTGTTTGTGGACAGCAAAAAAAGAATTTAATTGCACAGAGAAATGCAATTTCTTTTGTACACATGACAATAAACGCTTTGAATCTTGAATCTGTTGTTGTTAAATATGACATACCAAACTGCCATTTTATATGAAAGTAAAAGTATTTTTTTATTTAAATAAAATCAGGTAAAAGTGCTACCATGAAATTAGAGACAACTTGCTATTTAGCATAATTATCTATCATTGTTAAATATGACATTATACTTTGTATTGATATAAATTATTATTGTTTAGCAGTATTTACATACAGTGTGAGTGCATTTCACTTAAAAAAACAAAATCAACCAAAATTTAGTGAATGTGTTTGAGGAGGAGAGCCATCAAACTGTGCTGGACTGTGGTCCTCCAAGACTGGAGCTTGACACCCCTGCACTAGTGCCATATGATAAGAATGGGGCATGGTGAGAGGTGATAACAAACACTGACGCGATGTACCGTTTTTTTGCCAGGAGGAAAATCTAGAAAAAAGGTGTCCCAAAACTTTTGTCTACTCTAGATACCTTTCATTTACATTAGAGCCCAGATCGGGCCCCAAAAATGAAAACCGACATGACCCAAACCATCCCGGCCCGACAAATTGACTGTAATTATTTAAATTTTATATGTGGGCCATAATAACACAGGCTCTGAACTGTGGGTGCGTTTATAAACTGACACCCAGCGCTGCTGGAACTCCGAGCAACTCAAATGATGTGGTGGCAGGCAATATCGGGCCGGGTTCGGGATCGAGCAGAGAATCTAAAGTCTAATTCACAGTGCCGCACAATGGATGAAAGTTTTGGGACGTAACATCGAGCGTCCTTTACTTTTTTCTCCCCTTCCTATCACACAGGAAATAATGTCTCGTCTCATTTTAGTCAACGAAAATGAAGACACTTTAGCACAGTTTTATATTGTAAACCACATTTAGTCTCGTTCTTATTCGTCAACAAAAATACATCATAGATTTCGTTTCATTATCGTCACATGACCAGCATTAACGTCACGTCTCGTCTCGTTTATGTTACGTGAAAAATGTTCGTTGACGAAGATATTTAGTCATAATTTTGAAGAGGAGGAGGGAAATTGATTACAATGGAAAATCGGATTTATTGTGAAAAAAGTTTAAGAGATTTTAATGCTAGGCCATATCACCCAGCTTTACTAAAAGCTGTTATTTGATGATTACTGACTTTTTAAAGTCAAGAAAAAATTACACATTGAAAAATAGTTTTTTGTAATATAATTGGTGTCTGCATATAAATACTGTTTATTGCCATTCTTATTCTGCATGTTCCATGGAACCAAAAACAACAAACAGACTGGCATATAAACAGCTCAGATTTATGACCACTAACCACTTCAGCAAAAACTATTTTCAAACATTTATACCATGTAACTGCACAAAATGTTAAGTGAACCGTTGGCAGCTTTGCCATTAAGGTGATATTAGAATGATATCTGTGCTGAACTAGGTTAAACTGAGCTGTTTTATTATGACATAACTATATTGTAGCTCAGTGTTTGTCAAAATTATTTGTCCTGTGGACCAGTTATGTCCAGCTTTGGGGCTGCAGGGCCCTGTGCAAATGGAACCCCCCTCATCAGATAGATAGATAGATACATAGATACATAGATAGATGGATAGGTAGGTAGGTAGGTAGGTACACTTTTGAACATGCAAATTGACTTTTTACATAAATTACAGGTATAATCAACCTCAGGGTGTTTATTGGCACCAAAAATACTAAATCATCATTTTAATGTGATAGGTTATGCCTGCTTTCTTGCCACTAATTGGTCAAAATGAGGAAGGAATGTTGACGGAGCCACTTGGACTCTGTGTTCTAAGTTCAACCTGTTTCTGCCTTTTTTTGTAGCTGTCAGTTAGAGCTTAGATTGGGCCCAAAAAAAAGAAACCCGACTGTACCCAAGCCCATGCACCTTGTGTCTAAGCCCAACCCGGCCAGACACATTGACTGTAGTTATCGGCTTGAGCCCATTTTAAACACGACAATTTTTTATATATATTTTGTAAATACATGGGCCATTATAACACACATTCTCAACTGCGATTTCATTCATAAACTGACACTTTGAGCACTCCGAGCCACTCAAATGCTTGATCACGTCTAGGCCCAACCCGAGGATCCGACGCACGGTTCGGACAGATATTCTAATCTGTATTGTCAGTTAAGAAAACCCAGAGACATGGAGTGGAAAGGAACCATCCCGAGGGGCAGGCCTTGAAGTCAAGGGGGCGGGGCGGGGCACCCAGTGACTGCCGCACTGAGATCAGAGCAGATCTGAATTGTGATGGTGCAGAAGTGAGGCTCCGCCGATGCCGGTCCGTGAGAGGGTTCCTGTCAGTCCGCGGCCCTTGGTTTAAGAAAAACTGTTCTAGGCTTAGCTGTTGAACTCAAACCAGTTCTGCAACATGTTGGCATTTATTTCTTCATCAAGTTATCCTTCAGTCTGACTGTAGTTCTCTTTTTGTCTTGCCCCCTCTCTTTGTGTGATTGTAGGCAAATCATCCTCTATTGCTTCTAGATTTCACCTGCCCTCTATAAGGAGGAACACCTGCAGGTGAAATCAAGGAGCAATAGGGGGTATTTAAGAGGGATGGGATCGACAAGTGGTTGTTGGTCCACCGTCTTGGCAGGGATCCTGAACATTATGTTCTGTGTGTATGCCTGTGCTTTTGTTTGGCCCATGAGCTGTTTTGGTTTGAAATATGTTTAATAAAGATTCTGGAATGGTATCCTTCATCCAAGCCTGCTTTAGTGTGGGGAAACCCATGCACGCTAACAGATGGACCGACCGACCAAACTCTGGCGCTGCAGATGAGAGGCGGAGGGAAACCACCACTCTCTCCCCGAAGCGGCTAGGTAGGGACTTGGTGGCCAGTGACCACATTGGGTGGCCAGCACCTCCGCCAGCGAGGAGACAGCAGTGAAAGAAACCTGCGGTGAGCCCCCTGAGGAGGTGGCCTTTTTGGGTCTCCCGCTGGCATACTGCCGGGATCCTCAACGGGAGATGAGGAAGCAGGTACCGAACCCTGTGCGGAGCCTGCTGATGAATGCATCGGCCTAGAGGGCTCTTTCGTTCCTCCCTCAGGAGCTGAGGATCGTCAATTGAGAGGTGACAGTGGAAGGGGGCAGCCATAATCCACGCCTATGCTGCCCAACTATCCGACTTCGTCGCAGCGCCACTCCAAAGACCCCCTGCAACCGCGCCGGGACTGGCGAGACCTGGAGGCAAGACTTGTCTCAAGCGGCAGTGGAGGAGAAGGCGAGAGAGGCCACACCGAGGTGCAACGTGGCCGAGCCGTGAGACGCCAAGCCTGCACGATGAAACTCCGCACCTGAGCGTCGCAGAGGACACTCCGCTCCCAAGCATTGAGACAACGACCGTGTGCGATGAAACTTCGCACCCGAAATCGCAGAGCCTCAGCCCCCGAGCGTAGAGGAAACCCCAGTTTTGCTGAGCCTCCGCCCTTGAGCGTCGTGGCAAGGCAGCCCCAGAGACCCACACCAGCATCCCGGACACGACACCGGCCTCCAGCTCTGGCTCACACTGGGGAAACCCGGAGCCTGCAGCCCACGCCCGCACCAAAACGAAGGCTGCAGTGGGAGGTTAGTGCAGTCAAAGAGGGCAATGGAGCGGCGGGAGAGAGGAAAGCTGACTGGAAGGGCAGCAAAAGGGCTCCAGAAGACTCAGGCCATGTGGAGACCCGGAGCACAGCGAGGGGGCTCCTATGGACACTGAAGGGGTCTGGGGAAAGTACCCCAACCGAATGGACAGTGAGGGCTTCACAGCCAAGGACATTGAGGGGCTCCCGTTATGGGAACAAGTTGCTGAAAGGCGGTAACTGGAGGGAGCCCGATATGAACACGTGGATCCGCAGTTGGGAGAGCTCCATGGTGCCCACCCGAGCCGCCCTGGAGGTAATCCTAGGTCTGACGCAAACCGGGGGGGCCCATTGGACACTGCCCGCTGCCTCCGCCTCTGCCTGTGCTTATGTTCATCCCACGAGCCGTTTTGGTTTTAAATATGTTTAATAAAGATTCTCGAATGGTATTCTGCATCCAAGCCTGATTTAGTGTGAGGAAACCCATGCATGCAGACAGTGATCACATTTTCAATCTCTGTTTCATGTTAATATTTTTATTATAATATCATAGTGACTTTTTTGCAGATTGTTTTGAGTTTTTGCATAACTCAAGGCTACACTCAGCCAATAAACCTTCACCTACAAGGTGAACATTTCTTCCTTCTCTTTTTCAGAAGCATTAGCTAACCCTGTAAAACCATTTGAGCTTTTTGGCTCTATGCTCAGAGCACAGAGACCAGACATTAGAAATTAAACAACGACAGTGATTAAAAAAACATTAAAAAAACATTTTAATTTTATTTGTCAATCCCAGGAATCCAGACACATAGTTATGTGAAGTCAAGTAGGCTTATTGTTATTTCAACCACATTCCCAGTACACACAGTGAAGTGAAACAACTTTCCTTCAGCAGGGAAGACACAAGACCAACAATACAAAACAGGACATTGCAAGATAACTTACAGTCCACTTGATATAAGCAGCTATTGTATAATTGTAATGAAATTGAATAATTAAAAATATATTTTATTTTCTAAAAAAAAACATTGTATTAAAAAAAAATCACAATTATGGTTGGATCTTCTCACAGGACAAGGATCCAAAACAAACATCCATATCACCAGATGGTAAAATAACCACATAATCAAGCTTTAGACATGGCATTCCAGTATTCTAACGTTAAAAATCTATGTATTGAGCTCCCTAGAAGAGTCCTAAAGAGAGAACATGAGGATTTGGAGATGTGGGTGAGTGGTCTCAGACAATTTGCTCTGTTCACCAGTTCCATGAAACAATATAAACAATTTATTGTACGAAATGCAGGGATGTAAATGATTGTGACCCATTTATTTGGAAGATTCGTGCTATAGTATTTCTGTGAAAATGGGGGCACATAAAATAAAAGTATATTGAAGCCTTTTCTAGCTAAATGGATCCTCTTGAATTGGTCAGTCTCAAATGACTACAGCAAGACAATGACACAAAGCATTTTGCTAAAGCAAATCTGGGCCTTTTAAATTAGAATGACCTTGGCTGGCCAAGTCACTCTCCTGACTTGAACCCTACAAGGCCTGAAAATGCTTTGTTAAGAAATGAACATTACAAGGATAGAT
Organism: Rhabdalestes septentrionalis; assembly: GCA_037832545.1. Lineage (NCBI taxonomy): Eukaryota > Metazoa > Chordata > Actinopteri > Characiformes > Alestidae > Rhabdalestes > Rhabdalestes septentrionalis. Next base: position 17,446 of record JBBMFX010030545.1, on the reverse strand, counting down.
ACTCAATAACTGGGTATCAGTAGGTAAGCCTGTGCTCTCCTGTCTACCCTTTCTGTCAGATAAGCAGGGATTAGTGGGATTAAATTGATGGTCTTGTTTTGCTAAGGTGTCCAGGTCACATGAAAGTATTTTAGTCATTTAAGGACCGATATAGTCAATTTTGCAGTGGCTGATCTTAGTCAGAACTAGGCCTGTAACAATAACAAATTTTGCTGGACGATAAATTATCCCAGAAATGATTGCAAAAAGCGATAATATTGTCGTTGTGTCCATTTTAAACTGATTAAATGTAAATGACATAATAATGCAAATGCACCCTTTCAAAGATCCATAAACCATGACTTATAAAGAACATATAACACTGGGACTGTAAGACATTATAAGACAATCAGAATGTGTTTACTTTGTGTGGCTTAAGGCAGGATCTCTCAGGATTAGCAATGTGTCCAGCTGTGCTAAAAATCCTCTTGCTCAGTGCTGGGCATAGGGCTGGACTCGAATATTCAAATATTCGTTCGGCGGGGTGACATTCGAGTTTTCATTTTGAGATTCGAATAATCGAAAGAAGAAGAAAAATCCCACAAGCTGTCCCATTATTTTTGACACCCAGGATTTCCGAACCGCATAGTTCCACTAAATAGGCACCAATCCACCTCAAACTTCACAGTAAAATAGACTTCCAGGAGACCTTTCCAACAGCCCCTTTAACCCACCGGAGGTATTAGCTGTAAACCGTTAGAGTCGGAGAGCATTAAAATGCACGTCTGTCTTTAACGGAGCTGCAGAGAATTAAAACGTGCTCCGGGTCTAACGGTGCATTTCTCCCCGCAGCTCGGAGCTTCCTTCTCTCTATCGTCCTTCTACCCTTTTTTATAATTGTTTTTTTCTTCTTCTTCTTTCCTTTCTCCACCTTCTTCTGTATAATTTTCATGGAGAATTATTTTGAAGACTATAAGACACAAGATGGACTTCAGTTTGGACCTTGTACGAAACTGGATCTCAGTGACTTTTAATTGAATACCCCTGGCCTTGAGGATCACACTCTGACCTGCATACAGCAACATAGATCCATACTTGGCATGGTGTGATTTTCTCTGTGTGGTGACACATTTGTCTTGTGATTTTTTTCGTATTTTTTGACTATTACCACAGTAGCCCTTCTGTCAGACCACACAGGAAAGCCTTCACTGCTTGAAAAGGAACACACTCTTGCCAGTTTGGGGTTTATTCTTCCTTGGACCACTCATACTCAACACTGCTGACTGGTAAACATCCACAAGTCTTGTCATTTAGGGGATGCTCCTAACCAGTCGTCCAGCCATAACAATTTGTCTCTTGTCAAAGTCATCCATTTCTCCCACTTCCAAAATCGAGAACTTCACTTACTGCCCAATCTATGGATATGGATTTGCAATTTAAGATTAGCTGAAGAAGGTATTAGATGGTAACTGCAAATGCTAACTTTCCTTCAGGAGAATTTTAGAAAGGGTTAAGCTTGCAAACTAAAAAATCACACTACATTGTTGTTTGGCTAATTTGTATTTAGGCTAACATTAGTGGTTTTCAAACCAAAAAATGCTTACAGCTCAGATATAGTTTTACATATGATTTTTGCACAGCACTGTACATATAATACAAATGGAATACATGTATGAACCCATGTTCAGATAATGTTAAAATGTGTTGAAGAGCTGTATTAAATGTTACTGCTGTGTGTATGCACATGTGCTATCCAGCTAATGTCCCCTTAATTTCTGCATAAACAGCAGTAGGAGCAGTTCCATCATAATGAAGTTTCCCCACAGCTGACTAACTGCAGTTATACATTTCACAGGGTGCCATTCATTATTCACAAGCATATCTTCATTATTAATGATGGATTTCTGCCCACTCAGCACAGAACCAACAAAGTCATACACATGTTTCATCTGAACAGCAGCTTTGTCCCCAGGAGACTCTTGTCATGTCTACTTAGTTTTCTATGTTACTAAGTACATCTCATAACCACTTTCATTTTATTCACAAATAAAATACAAATATGATTTATCTATTTTTTTTAAGATTGAGCCAAAATAGTGTTCAACAAGCTCCCTGGATAACTTAAGTACAGATTGTGTTTGGAGGTGGTCCAGATGCTTCATGCTGGCTGTCCGAGTGTGTGTGTGAGCTCCTGCTGAGCTCTGTATTAAGCTGTGAAATTGGGCCCCTGTTAAAAAGCCATGAATCAGAAGAGAATGAGAAAAAAATAGAGAAACGCATTGAACACAATTACCTGAACAGGATGAATGCTATGGCCAAGCACTACAGAAAAAGAGGTTGGTGAAATGAGGCTGGAATCATGGGAATCAGGGCCCATGATACAATATTAACCCAATATTTGAGCCATGAAGTAATACATTTGCAGTTTTTTAAAGATATATATTCATTAAGTATTTTTATATCAGTGTTTATTATATTAATATTAAGTGTTTAAAGATTTATATTCTTAAATATATTCTTGTTATGGAAAACCTAAACTGAATTTAGGGGAATGTATGCATCCAGATGAGACTGTTTGCATCACATGCGGTTATATAATTTTAGAAATGTTATATTTGAGGATTTGGTGAATGTCAAGTAATGCTTTACATCTGTATCTGCTATAATATTTACCTCTTTATTCAGTCTGCAAAATCAGCCTGACATTATTTTCTGTTTCCTCATGCTAATGCTCTACTAGTGTACAGAGTACAGTGACACAGTTTGAATTTACAGACCAAGTAAATGATTATTGTTTCATTACTTAGGAAGCACTTAATAATGGTTTGCATGCATTCGGAGACTAGATACAGCAAGTCGCATTATGTTTAGGTTATTCCAAAATGAGGCATTTGAGTGTGCAAAAGGAAAAGAAATCATGATACTTAAATATATTTTCACAATCCAATAATAATATCCCAATATTTTGACACATCAGTTTATTCAGCATACCGGTCGGTAGTGCAGGTCTATTTATGTATATTCTTCATCCATAAGTATGGAGTATTCTTCAATTTTGACATTACCTCCCAAACATAAATACAATATCGTAATAGTAATATATAACTGAAAATTATTAAAGAAGGTCTCTGTATGTTTCAGTAAGCCATGGTTGCAAATGGATTAAACTTTAATAAGAGGCTTTTCAAGGTGTATCAACAATGGTAAAGGTTGGAGGAATAACCTGTGCTTACTTACAGTAATCCCTTTAGATGGGCTTTCTAAGAACGCACCAAGTAATTCATTGGTGTTTCTACAGTTTCTCTAAACTCTGTGGTGACCCAGAAGAGACGATGAAGTGAAAGTAATGTAGAACTTAACCAAATGAATCTAATAGATCTGCCTGTTTTCAGCCATGTTATAACACTGTCATTTACAGTGCTGTTTATTTTTAGCTTTACTGAAAGTGTGGTAGAAAGTGTGATAGCAGTTATGTTCATACTTGCCAGGGTGTGAATGTACAGTTCCCAGTGGACTGCAGTTAGTTGTTCTACATTTGCACACTTACTCTACAATCTGTTTTTGCTTGCCAATGTTTGTGAGTGTGTGTGTGTGTGTGTGTGTGTGTGTGTGTGTGTTTGTGTCTGAGTATGCGTGCATGTATACAGAGGATGAGGGATATCAATTCAGGGTTCATCTAACACTCCACTCTAATTTCCACTGTGTCACATGGTGTGACAATGTGATCCTTAGCTAAGAGAGAAAAAAAAATTAATGGAGAAAGGCTTGTAGGGGGACTCTTTAAGTCACCAATGCAACTTCTTTACAACTTCTTAGAACCGAACAAATAATTGTTCTCGGAAATCCCTGCAAATTCTCAGAAACCAAAAATATCCTCAGCATTTATTTTTGCCCTTTTCCGAGACAATTTGCATTTTTAGGCATTTTTTTTACCACATAATAAAGTCAAATTCACAATTCACAGGTGCTCTTGGAACATAACCACCACGAATTTAAGGGTTTTTCTCTGTATTAAAACAAGCTCTGCCTTTGTTGGCCTTTGCATGTGCTGTAATATTATCTTTTAAAGCTAGGTATGAACTAAGCTGAAAAAAATGAAACTCCTAGATTGACATGGTCATAGCTGGTGGAAAGTAATGTTTATTGTGGGAAGGCTGGGTGATTTATTTCATCTAACCCCTTCCCCATCCTCAGACCACAAAATATTTTTGGATATTCATATCTTAGCAAATGCATGAAAATTAGTGGCTTTAAATTTGTAATTACTGTCCAAAATGATTAAAATGTTTAATACACCGTTACAACAGTCACATATCACAGGTTCCATGGGTGCCTCAACCGCTGCCTACAACCATTAGTTTCAGCATTTTAAAGTTCTTGAAGTATTACTATTATGATGATGACTTAATTCTGATGTAAGATGGTAGAACCCATTAATACATTTTAGCAGGTGTAAGTGTGAAGACTTGGCAGTGGATATTGTGATCTTGTTCATTTAAATGTATCCAGCCTTTGGTAAAATTACATATTATATGTCTTATGCTATATAGTATATCATGCATTTTGCAGACTTTATATATATGAACAAGAGGTGCTCTTAAAGAAGACCAGTGTGAAATTGGTCATATGGACCTGGTTTGGGTTTAAGGAATCGGATGTTACAGGAAAATATTATCTGCCAAGTATGCTGGGCGACAGTATGGCCTCATCCACATGGATATCGGAATAAGGCGTTTTTTGGCATTTGTGGCGCCAGGTGAGTGCAGACTGAGTGCCGGAAAAAAAAGACCAGTGCATGGCTGTCAAAGCTAGATTATGTGATTTTGACAAATATATATAGGGAAAAATTCATAAGCTGGGACACTCGAACGACAAGGTACCACTGTATTTATTTCCCAGAAACACAGGGAGTCAAATTAAAATTAAAATCTCCTAGTTTTTTTTTTAAGTGAAGTTTGAATTCCTAAAATATTTCTATTATATTTATAAGAATTATTAGGGGAAATTGATTATTTCTAGTGGTGTCTCGAACTGCCACTGTAGTGAACCAGTGAATGTTTTGTACCATCACGGTACATCTAAAATGTCACCTCAACCCCAAGCATTTAGAAGGAAACCTGGTGGTCCCAGTCAGCACAACCCGATCCCAGACTTGATATGCCTCGTATGCATGGGCACCGGAAACGTTATATTAGGCTTTTAAAAGTCATTATTTTTACTTATTAGTTTCATTCCCCCCCAGCAGTGGGCCCCCAACATTAAAATGCTTCTGACGCCCATGCTTATAAATTTTTTATAAATGGCAGCTCATTGAATGTTGCAGCTCAATTTCTGTATGTGAACAATGCAAAATGTTTTTGCTGTCTTTAATCTGAAGTAATTAGATTAATTTTTAAGACACTCGACACTAGGGCTGGTCGATTAATTGACATTGAATCGAAATCTCAATGTGAGCATCGCCTAACTGCACGATTTTTTGCGTGCTCTCGACTTTTCCCGCAGTATGTTAATTGAACCTATCACAACGCAGCGCGTTCCAGTCAAGTGCCAATGCATTAAAAAGCCTGAGATCAGGGAAAATGGAGCAGAGTGTGTACACAACTTGTCTATTTGAGAAGCAGGGCTCGTTGGAAAAGTCTCGTTGAGCCTGTCTGAATGTGAAGTTTGACGGGGACTGCTGCTTGCCCCGCGGATTTCCGCGGCTCGGAGGAGAGCTTCGGCAGTCAGGGTCGATTGGTCTTGGGGAGATGATGGCCCCTGTAAAGATTTCGCGTTGTTACGTTTTTTCCACGGTTGAGCTGTGGGGAGAAATGCAGTGTTAGACCCGGAGCGCATTTTAATCTTCTCTGGCTCCGTTAAAGACAGATGCGCCTTTTACTGCTCCCCGGCTTTAACGGTTCACGGTTAATAATTCCGGGGAGTAGAATGGTGAATGAGGGGTTGTTGGACAGGTCTCCTCGAGACCTATCCTACTGTGTAGTTTGATGCGTATTGAAGTTGGCTCCACAGAACAATGCCGCTCGGAATGTCCGTTTGTCATAGTAATGGGACATCTTGTGTTTAAAGTGTGACTTTCTCCAGTTCTGGGTGGAGGAGAGCTTCATGATCAGGCTCGTTGGAAAGGTCTCCTAGAGCCCTATGTAAAAGTTTGATGGGAATCGGTGCTTGTCCTGCGGAGCTATGGTGCACGGAGTGCGGATGCTCCCGTGCCGGTAGCTCCACGCCCAAGGGGAGTAGTGCTTAATGCTTGGGCTCGTTGGAAATTATTTCCAGCTGAGCGTCCATCTTTTTTTCTATAATCCATATATTTAAAATATCATTATAAACAAATAAACACAGGTTTCTTTTCACTCATAGAATTCTGAGAGTCACGTCCGAGTCGGACTCGTGTTCCTCCGAGTGTCTGCCCCACACGGACCTGGTGTTTTCCATTAAATTCCATACTTGCTGGACAAATATCCCCATAAAATGTCCTTGAACTATTCCAGTAATAGTGGCTGTAATCTATACTCTTATTAAAACACAGAGCACACTACACATGTTATATAATATATATAAAATATGAGAGCTGGCAAGAGGAACTTAGTAGGAGAATAAAAAGCTGCTATTGTGCCAGTAATTATGTTATGATATATATTTATTAGTGGTGCAACGAATCGCTGTTGATCCGTGATCCAAACCAAAGTCTCTCCTCGGTACGGCATGCACGTGATCCGAAGATTAGAAGAAAAAAAAAAGGTTTCATTTTAAGGTGCACGTGTCAATGTGTCAAGTGATAGTGGTCCATGTGGAGGAGCAGAGGAGCTCGAGAAACTTCCAGCATCACGTAGATCTCATGTATGGGAGCATTTTGGCTTCCCCCTTAAAAATATTTTGGTGGGAAAGGGTGGTGGATAAATGGTGGACAAAACCACCACAGTGGACCTTGAGGGTAGGCCTGTAATGATAACAAATTTTGCTGGACGATAAATTGTCCCAGAAATTATTGCGATAAACGATAATATTGTCGTTGTGTCCATTTCCAACTGATGTAATGATAAAGTCATCATAATGCAAATGCACCCTTTCACAGATACATAATTCTTGACTTCTGAAGAACGTATAACACTGGGAGTGGAAGACATTGTAAGACAGTCAGCATACCTTGACTTTATAAGGAGTAGCAGTGTGTCCAGCTGTGCTAAACATTCTCATGCTCATGGCAGGGCAATACTTTTCAAAAGGGGGCCACATGAATAATCTGAATCTGAACCTAATTCTGTGCAAAACTAATTTTCTCCCATTGTAAAATGCAGTAAATTATGATTTTGAAAAGCTGCTACTGATAATCAGAAGTATAAGAATATTCAGTAAGTATTTATGTAAATTTCAAATCATCCTATAAAAGTTTTTTTTTATTTATTTAGATTTAGATTTGTTATAGAATGACATGGCAGGAAACACTCAGTGTGAGAGCTTGATAGTGTCAATCTCAAACATTATAATATGAAAGCAAAACAACTATAAATAAAAATATAAAATCCAAATATTTTTATATAAAAACAACTGTAATACAATCTAAGGGCTTATCAACACATTACTATTAGCCATGTTTGGCTAAAATATTATTCTACAGATGATAATAAACTAAGAGCCGTGTGGGAGCTGAGAGAACCGGCTTTAAAAAGAAAGAAAAAACTTCCCGTCCAGTAAGTGGGACGGCCGTACGCAGTGGTGTAAGTGGTATTCACAGATACCTAATTGAGTAACTTTTTACTGTGTGCCTGGTCCAATCCGGCTCCGCACCACAATTTAACGGACTGAGACGAGACACCGGTCATTGTTGGGCCGGATTAAAAAGATCAACGACCTGCACGTGTCCCGCGGGCCTCACTTTCAGTTTGTTCACTCGTGCTATTGCTACTGTTTTAGCACAAATGCGACTAACCATCTAGCACAGTAGTTCACCATGTCCATTCTGTTTAGATCCAAAGTGCTCCCACACTAAAGCTGTCGTGTTCGGCACCAATTCCATCTCCCATTCTCAACTAACGTCACGAGGCACAAGAGCTAGCAATAATGTCACGTGGCACGAGAGCTTGCAATTAGGCTAGGAGAGCCTTATGACAGGAGAGTTCATGCCTCATTACCCTAAGGAAACGAGAGGTGGTGGTAGAGATCAATGCAACACAGTGAAGTCCGTTGTTAGAGTTTTTGATTGAGGAAAAACAGGAGGAAAGCAAATACGCATGCAAATGAAAATTATCGTGGGTGGAATATTATCGACCTCCTTTTAATTATGGTGCATTTAAATTATTTATTGTTTATCGTGACAGGCCCACTCGAGGGCAACAGAAAGCTATGTGACCAGGACCGCTCATTACACAACAGTGAACTGGGAGATACGAAGACCTGTAGACACTTTTTGAGAGTCTCCCCAGAAAATGTAGACGTCCTCGTCTGTTTGGGAAAAAAATGTATGCCGTCCGCTTTACTTTCTTTTTTATTTGTTGATGATGTGAATATAATGTGATGTGGTTTTTATTAATTATCCATGTTCAAAGTAAGAAGCATTGATGTATTAAATTGCATTTTAAGTTGTTTTTGATTGTGTCCACATCAAAGTAAATAATCACCATGCCCTATATTGCAACCTAATTTGTTTTTATATAATTGCGTGGAATGAGTCTTGAGTTGAATGTTTTTAATGGGCAAAAATACATAAAGGGAGAGTTTTTTTGCTGATCCGAAAACTGATCCGATCTGTGACTTAAAATCGTGATACGATCCGAACCGTGAGTTTTGATCCATTGCACCACTAATATATATATGTAAATATAAATGCCAAAAATAATTTTATTTCACCTTAACACAGGGTTCATTTTGTTTAGAAAGTTTGTTGCTTTTTTGTGATCGCGGCAGCCTACATCTCAGCTGGTTTTCATGGGGGTGGTGAGGATGCTTGACCATTACACCAAAAGGGACTTTAATGACATTGTATTCAGATAATTAAACTTTCATATGGAGTTGGTCCCCTTTGCAGCTGCTATAATGCTCTGGACCGGGGAACTTGTTTTTCAATATTCAACTAGATAAAGCCTGAATTTCCTGCATCCCCATGTAATGTCCTAGAACTATTCCAGTAAGGAGGGTTGCAGAGACTACGGAGTTGGCCCGTTCAATTCCTAACGAGCTCCTCTCCTTGTTTCTTGCGCACTTTAAAGTCTAAATCACTAATTGTGTGTCAAAATCGGAATTAAAATCGAAATCGCAATATTATTCAAGAAAATCGTGATAAGTTTCTTTTGTCCATATCGCATAGCCCTACTAGACACCCCTAATTATAAGTGTTTAAAAGGTTAAATATTAGTTTTGTTCTGTTTTTTATGAGTGTGAGAATAGTGCAATAAAAGGCTTTTACATCTTTATCAGGAGTGCCAATAATTATGGAGAGTGTATGTAATAAAGTATGCTGCGGGGTCCTATCTGAAATGTCTCTGGGCTCCGAAGTGATTCCTGATGAGACCTTCCAGGCAAATTCTGTACGATGTGAGTTCCATGGGGTAGCACTGAGAATGAGGAGACTCAGGACGCGGGGCACTTATCAGAGGGAAACCAGAGAGAGATGCTAAGCTTTAAATTAAACTGGGAGAACTTTTTATAGTACAATAGAAAAGCAGTAGAGTTTGTTCTCCATATTCCCCTGGAGTTTGCTGTGTTGGTTGTGAATGTATCTGGCTGCTACGTAGATCATGGTGCACAAACCTAAAGGTGTAGTTTATGGGCAACATGCATGAAAATGTAGAACACACTTGCATCCCTCATTTGTATACAATTTAGGGAGTGCAGAAAAATTGGAGGTGTGGCTGATTACATATTCTGCTCAATGTACTAGTTTGAGCAACTAACAGAAGCTGGTTTTGCATTGAATTTTCTGCATTTTAAAACTAGACATAAACCAGCCATTTAAAATCAAGAGGCTTCATTTCAGTCATAGTGAACACAGAGTCAGGAACCTAAAATATATGCTGAAAGAATATTTACCGTTTAAATAGTACCAGAAGCCATTTTTTATTGTAACTTCTGATTTTGTGTCCATTCACTTCATTTTAGCCACCAGCTGCTGGATGCCTGGCTGTGAATTTGTCTTGCTCATCAGTTATTTCAGTTTGAGTGCCGCTGCTGGCTCACAGGCCATGTTTTTTTTTTACAATTTTATTTTTAAACTTGAGAACAGTTATGCTGCTGTAGAAATATTTTTGTGGAAATCAACATATAATCATATTTTTTTGTCTACATAATGTAGCCTTAGTGTGTGTCTACATCATTTTGTCAACATCATGCCGCCTTTGTTATTTTCTTTGTGTGTGTGTGTGTGTATGAATTTGTGTGTGTGTATGTGTGTGTGTGTGTGTGTGTGTGTGTGTGTGTGTGTGTGTATGTGCATGCTTCTGGCCTGCGATAATATTGCGTTTGGTGTCCAATCAAGCAGTTGTCCCCATTCTCGTCTACTGCAAAGTATCATGGACCTTGGGACTGGTGGGCAGATGGGGGCTGGGTTTGTGTGTTTGTCAGGTGTGCAAAGAGATAAGGAAACGTTTTCTCCAGAGGTAGAGCAATGTTGGAACATAAGGATTCTTTCTTCTAGTTGCTTATTCATTCAGTGTAGACTCATCAATGTGTTTCTAGCCCAAGGTCGAATGAGACTAACTTAAAAAAAAGACAAATCAGCTTGGTATACATGGAGGCTAATGAGATAAAGAAATATACTCTGTCCCAAAGATCTAGCTGATAAAAGCACTGCTTGGTAGTGCTGGGCTTTGAGTCCATCTGTATAATTTGCTGTAGTGCATCTCTAAAACATGCACTGTAAAACAACATGGCTGTAACTAGATATGGCACAAGGTTATGTGATACTTATCACCATACATAGCACATGCAGCTGGAGCTCAAACCTAAATACTTTAAAGTACTTTAGGAAGTTTTGTTTTATATATCCATTTATGAAATGTAGTGTTAAAAAACCAAGCTAATTTGATTGTTACCACATGGAGCAGCTTTAGTAACTAGCTCATCTTAAACCATAATTAATTATCTTCCTGTATGCATAAAAATATTTTTTCCGCTTATCATATTAATCATAATTCCATGCTGTAGTCATGTTATTCAGTGAATATGCCTAACACTTTAATGCAGCAATACACAGGAGGGATCACTAAATAGTGAGCTTTTGGCTTTGGAGTGTTGCTGTCACAGGTCTGAGGCCTGGGGGTAAAAAAAAGATTATTGGGTTCCTTTGGTGTCTGGCCACTGCTCCACTTAAGTTTAATACATAAAAATTATTTTTAAATTTTTAAACTTCACTTTTCCACAGTCAATTACAAGTGCAGACTGTGGAAAAGTGGAATTAAAAAAGAATGTCTGAATGGAGGTCAAACCCAAGGTGGGTCTCGCTTTATTTGTAATCTCACAGTGCATTTACCACTATCACATATAATCCTATAAAACAGGGACATGGATTGAACTTGTGTAAAGAGCTGTTATATTGCTCTGTTCTTCTGTATCTAGTATTTTATTATCATGTGATAATTGTCACTTCCATACAATTCCATATAATTCACCTCTGTAATTCAGTTACTGACAGCATTTAGCCTCATCTAAAGACAATGGGAAGCAAAGCTGGGATGCCCTTTGTGTGTGGGTACATGGTTGTATACACTGTGGTGTGTCTTTGCTGCCTGGTTGTGTTTCAAAAATAGCATGAGAAGTTTTTGTGTTTCTGTTTTTTCCTTTACTTACCACCACAATAAGGACACATTTAATTTTGAGTATCTGCCGATACCGAGTCCCAATCCGATACTTACTACACTAAGGCGAATGGCAGGTCACTCATTGTGACCATTTGGGGCTGTTATATCCTGCGCCTTCGTGCCGTCACGAGGCAGTTTTCTCTCCTCTTCAAACTCTCCTGCAGCGTGAGCTGACTCGTCTATACACTCCTCCAATCACACAATGCAAACAATTATCCCCAATTCCTTTCAATAATCACCTACAGGTGTACTTGTGATCAGAGACAATGCAAGCTGCAGCGCTGGGCTCCTGCCGCCTGCCACGCCCCCTTATCACCACTCAAACAGTCTCACGCCAGTCCAGGGTAAGAGTGTCTGGCGAGTGACTGCGGGGTCGAGACGAACCTGACACAACATCGTATACCCGAGTCCTGATTGGGAGGTAATGTCCTATTCTGAAACCATGTGATCGGGCCCGATTTCCGATTACGTGATTGGATCGAGTCATCCCTAATCATCAGCATTTGCCCCTGTCAAATCTTAACACAGTCCTGACTAGTCAAGATTTCTCCGGTGGACTAGACTAGCCTAATTGACTGATTGATTGGGGACTAAATATTGCCTCTCCAAAATCGTACTGTTACAAGGGAATTAAAAAAAAGTAAGTATTTTTGTAGGAAGGCTTTTTACCCGACAGTAACAGAGAAAACTCTTTAGATAATATGTGGATAAGTTCTAGCACCACTGGTAATTTGTTTTTAAACATGCAGATGTCTAAGTGGCAAAATGCTTATCCCGAGTAGATAATGTGCTTGCTAAATCAAATCAAATGTATGAGGATTGGGCACATACTAAAATACAATTGTGTGTGACACTTTATGAAAGGATTCAGAGATCTTTACTGTGTTTACTGTTGTCACGTCGGCTTCCCCCGTGTCCCCAAGGAAGACCGGCACGTTCCTTCATCTCCATTTTCTTTATTTTGAAATAAACACAAAACCAAAAGGCACGAGGGCCCAAACTGTGAACAAACGAAAGGGAACACTTGAGTAAAACAAAAGGGAGGCTTTTTGTGGAGCAAATAACCCACTACCCGCAACAGAAACTCAAACCCTCTTAAATATTCTAACCTATTACCCACTGATTCCACCTGCAGATGTTACTAATTACCTCCTTATAGAGGGCAGATGAGAACCAGGGAGCAATAGTCTTACACACTGAGTTAAGGGGTCACCCTGTGACACAACAACTGGGCAATTGGGCATGTATTCTAGAACAACTGTTCTCAACCTTTTCAACATTAAGGCCCACTCATCAAGCACAGCATGTTGCCAAGGCCCAATTTACCACATTAGATCATCTTAAATAACCTATTGCGGACCAATGACCTGTCTCAATTTTAGATTTGCGGCCAAATCAAAAGCCTTCGTGGCCCACCCCCTTTAGTAAACCTTTTTCTAGAACACGGTGTCTCAAACTTTGGGCCATGGACCGGTGCCGGTCCGTGAGAACTTCCCCGCCGGTCCATGGAGCCTCGTTTCTGCACCAATCAAAATTCGGTCAGATCTGATCTCTGTCACTGCGTGCCCCGCCCCTCGACTTCACGGCCCGCCCCTTGTTTCAGCATTCTAGAATGTTCAGCGTTCCCACTGTTTGTTTCATTCTCTCTTAACTTTTCACGAACACACGTGTTGCGAAAGCAATCGAAAAATCTTGCCATGTTCAAAGCAAGCGGGTCTGGATTTTTTCTCTCTGAAGCGTGTATATGTATGTATATATACTTCTTCTTATTATTATTATTTTAACAACAACAACAGACTTATTACTATGTATATTTACTTGGCAATAATATATTTATTTGGCAATTATCTTAACCAAAGCACTTCTGTTAGGTCATGTTTAATATCTTACATAAGCCATAATAATACTAATAATAAAAGTAGTAATAACATTAGTGGTCATGGTGGAATAATAATAATAATAATAATAATAATAATAATAATAATAATAATAATAATAATAATAAAGAAGAAGAAGAACAAGAAGAATAACATTAAGAATTAGTATCTGTCTCTACTTATCTATCTATGCGGATGCACTCTTGTGGGGGTTGTGATGTCGTTTATGCAGGGCCATGCAGTCCCAAAGCCTGACATGTCTGGTCCCCAGGAAAAATAAGTTTGAGAAATGCTGTTTTAGAATACACACATATTCAAGCATGGTGGAACTATGTTTGCAAGCTGGGCCAAGAGTGTTTTCGGGCTAAATGGAACAGTTTACCTCAATGCATGCAAATGTGTCCTCCCCCTTTAGTAAACCTTTGTTCAACTCTCATTCAGACTCCTGTATGGGAAGTAAACACACCATTAGTGTAGCTTTGGCCATATTATCCACAGTGGGCTTGAACTGTGACAGAGAGAACTTGTGTGGAGACAAGTGTTCCTCTTCTATTGCGTTCAGGAATGCATCACATCACCTGCATCTCATCCTTTGGATATTCTCTCTATATTTAACCCCACCTTTGCATTTACCCCTGCCTCACTCCTCATGGGTCTTGAGGTCTGGGGATTTGAAGCGTGTTGTTACTGTGGTGGGGTGTGATTATTTCTGGATGTGATACTGTGCAGTCATGATTCCTCTACCCCCTGCCTCCCTCACTGCTTTTCTTATGTCACACATGCATTTTTTCAAAACTTTGTGTTCTCTTGTGTTAAGTTTGTTACATATCCCTTTAAATCTATTCATTCTGATGTCCCTTTTTTTCTCCTTCTCTCATTCGTTCTTTCTTTAACTCTCTTACGTTCTCATTCTTTATATTTTTCTTACCCTCCTGACTTATATCTCTCCCTTATGCCTCATGCTCTTCCTATCTCGTTCTCTCTCATCCTCTCCCTCTCTCATTCTCTATCTCTCTACCCTTCAGCCTTTCGTTATCCCTATCTGTTTTCTGCTTTATCTACCTCTTCCTTTTCTCCATCCCCCCTCTCTTTTCCTCTCTCCCTCATTCTCTCTCTGTGTAGGTCAGGTCAGAAGCACAGAGTGTGACAGAGTAGGGAGGGCCATCAACCGTGTGGATAGTTATGCTGGAGGTTATGCTGGAGGAGGTCAGTGACCAGAATCACAGCCCTGGGTTGCCGTGGAAATTGTGGAATACGAATGAGACCTCTTTTGCCTTATTCTCTGTGTCCCAATTTAATATACCACTGTCAAAATCTATAAAGGAATCTGGCTGAGGTTGTCCCTTGAAAGAAGGATGATTTGTCTTTCAGTCACAAAAGAAACTCTACATATTCCCTCACCCAGACCCACACAGAGAGCCAATAAACCATAAGAGTGGTGCAGTGGTTCGCACAGTCACCTTACAGCAACAATCCTCAGTTTCTGGTCAGTTCCTGGCCAGGCCAGTTTTAGTTCTTTCAGGGGTTTTTTGCCTTTTCTCCTTAAGAAAGAATATGAAAACAGCTCTACAAAGAGAATCCCTCTAACATTTATTTACACAAATTCTGAACATCTATATAAGAAGTACTTTGTAGAAAACATATATGGGCAGAAAAGAGATATTCAGGCACGTATCTGTGACCTAGATGCTCTCCACTGTGCTGGAGCTAATCATGAAATACCTGAAATTTCCTGATTAAAAAAAAAAATTATATTTGATGATTGCAAGATAAACTCATTTGAAATTCATCTGTATAATTTTTTATGTTTAACTTGACTTCACTCAATTTGAACTAAATTAAAGTTGCTAGTTTAAAATATTTAGTGTGACCTAGTGTGAAATTGTAAAATGAATATTCAATATTCACCTTATCGTGTTGCCAGAACAGACAAGCAAAGAAAATTCATTAAGCCTTTAAGACAAAGTCCAGAAAATCAGTATGTAAAGTATTTTTTTTCACATAACCTCTTGGTTGTCTTAGTCGTCTGGCTTCAAGGTGAAAAAATATAACTTTTGGCGGTTGGCCTTCTCTATCTGCATGAAGGGAAGCTCACTCTCTACTTATATGTCACTCATTGGCCTCCAGCCCACTTGTTCCTCTTTAGGTATTTAAATATCACTTTCTGATTACATCTTCTGATGCATTAACACAAATAATAATTTCAAGATTCAACTTTACTTGTCATATGTAATTAGCACATGAACAACTTTGCAATGAAATGTGGTTGAAATTAAAGCTTCACTATATTCACTTCCTTGGGAAATGGGCATATTTGTACATCTTGGTGCATACATTTTCTATATAAGAATAATAAAATAAAAAGGGCTGGAGTCAGGACAGCATCAGTGCAGAATACAAATATTTTTTAAAGTATATGTCCGAATACCGTATTCGTATTTTGCTCCACCCCTAATATATATATCTCAGTGGCAGCTGCTAATCTTTCAAACAGCGGACATTCATTTAAGGTGTACATCATGACATTATTTCTACATAAATTCTGGCCTCTGTTCCTTTTTCAGAAAATGATTTCTGACCCTGTCTTACTTCATCCACCTGGAAGCAGTCTTAAAGGGAATCTTTACACTTCCAGTTGGCCAGTTCACCTGGTCATACTAGAAGATCTGAAAAGAGCTGCTATTTTCCTTGATTTTTGCACCAAATCAGTCTTGTTTACTTTTAAGTCTCTCGAGGAACATTATTAAATGGCTTTGCCAAAATAATTATTACAATAACAATAATGTCAACAATACTATGCACATCTTGTTCTCTCGCAGATCCACTGGGACTGAGTGTGAATATAAAACATGCTGTCAATCAAAAAGGGTTTCCGCCCATTAGACATCTCCTCCAATCATCATGCAGCAGCCCAGCTGGCCGGCCGTCTGCTTCATTTACTCCCAGAGAAGCTGACGATTTTTGTGCCTTTATCCAATCACTGTTCAGCTTTCTGCAGTCAAACACGCTAGTCACAAAACCCACGATTCGGTTTGGATTACGGTTTGAGGGTGACGGTTTTCAGTTCTGAGTGGTTCTTGTTATTTGTTTCTTGATCTCAAGGAGTGTCAATGCATTAGAAATCCCAAGATCAGAGAAAATGGAGAAGCGTGTGCACACAACTTCTCTGAAAAATGAGAGAACCAGGCTCGTTGGAAAATATTTCGTGGCTTCTGTCAGCCGGTCCGACTGTGGAGTTTGCTGAGGACGTGTGCTTGCCCCGCAGAGTTATGCCGATTGGAATGTCCGTGCACATGGGACCGTAGCGCCTGTTCTCTGCGGAGGAGAGCTTCGCCGGTGACATTGGATTTGCCTTGGGGAGCTGAGGTTCCCTGTAAATTTTTTTGTCGTTACGTTTTTTCCGGGGCTGTACCGCGGGGAGAAATGCACTGTTGGATCTGGAACACATTTTTAATTTCTTCTGCTCCGTTAAAAATAGACGCGCCTTTTACTGTCTCCAGTTCTAACGGTTTACTGCTAATAACTCCGGGGGCTTGAAGGGGTCATTGGAAAGGTCTCCTGGAGGTCTGCGAAGTTTGATGCGGATTGGTGCTTGCTCAGTGGAGCTATGCGGTTCGGAATTCCGTGGGTCAAAAATAATGGGGCAGCTTGGTGAAGTTTAACGTGTGAGTTTCTCCGATTCAGAGCTTCATGCTTGGGCTTGTTGGAAAGGTGGTATGGAACATAACTAACGATGTAATTTGTTGGGAATCGGTGCTTGCCCTGCAAAGTTATGCCGCATGGAGTGCAGAGGTCCGTGCA
>JBBMFX010030498.1:0-12020 GCA_037832545.1 Rhabdalestes septentrionalis | reverse complement strand
TCTCTCTCTCTCTCTCTCTCTCTATCTCTCTCTCTCTCTCTCTCCCCCTATCTCTCTCTCTCTCTCTCCCTCCCTCTCTCTCTCTCTCTCTCTCTCTCGCTCATCACTGAGTGGGACAGAGAGATAATGCCGCTTTAATGATCTCATCCCTTCTTACTTCAAATGTGATCTGGGACAATGGAAAGAGGGTAATGAGATACTGATTATGATGATAATCGTCATCTAGAATATCCCATTTAGTTGCCATTTGACTCCCTGTGAAAAAGTCTCCTCCTATTGGCTTAATGAAATCAGAAGATGTCAGTGTGGTCTGAACTTGTAATGGCATGGTTAAGTAGGTATCACATTCTTGCCAATTTGTTATCAATCAAATTAAGAGAGGTCCACAAAAATTGGCCACCATTTAAAGTACAAATATTTACTTTTACAAATAAAAGTGCAAAAAAAAAAGATTCTACAAGGATAAACAAATTAAACGGTGAGCACAAAAAATGTATTAATTAACGACCAGACCAAGAATCACAATCATTTAAAATTAATTACAATAAATGTTCTTGAACTATAGATATTAAAATAACAATAGGCTGAGCTACAAGTAAAAAAAATACCCAACACAATGTATCTGATATAATTTAGGCTACTTATGTTCACAGCAATAAATGTGGTAGATTCTGCTTGCATTACCACATTTCAGTGCACATGTGGTCTGTAACTAAAAAAAGCTCACAGTTTCTGTCACAACTGATCATGCAATAATCACACTTATTCAGTGCATGTAGCTGAATTTGCACCTCACATCAGAAAAAAATATATATAAACAAGAATTTGAAAGGTTGTCTCTTAAAATATAGTTTGTATTTTGCAAAATATTAACAGTAAATTAAAAAAATAATACATATGCTATGACTACTATCACTACTATTACTACTACCAATAATAATAAAAACAAATTGTAGACTGAGTATATCTCTATACCCATAGTTATTATATATAGTAATTATATAATCATTTTACATGCAATAACTGTACCTGTGTCAAATGCAAATGAGAAATACGATATAATAAATCAGTAACACATGACATACCAGTTCAGCAGATTTTCTTTTGATTTAATAAAGTGAGTAAGGATTAAAAATAATGAATTTATAAATTGTCATTACAATATGTTTGTTTTGTTTCTGGATTGGGACAAAGGATTTAATACTCAGACCACACAAATTAATGTTCATGGTACTGATGTATATAGAAAGCAGTTAATGGCCAATTAATATATATTCCTTAAATCTTAGGCATTGGCAATGTTTTTATTACAAAGAAGTTCTACGTGTCAAGTTGAAAGATAATACAAACTTAGTCATGGCTCAGGACCCAAAGACCTATGAAAAGGGTAAACCGTTTTTTTTAAAGAATGATGCAAATGTCAAGCCGTTTGCAGCCCAGTACGCGAAAAGACTAATGGAGTGAAGTAAACCATCTGAGACAGTTTCTCTGACTACAACATTGTTTTAATCTGTCATGTAGGATTGATAGATATGTCTGTGAACAAGCATCTGAAATTACAACACATAATCCCACTGAAGTTGCTGGTCTTGGAGCTAGCATGTCTTTTTGCCCATACATACATAGCCAAAAACACACCGGCAATACAAATACAGTATGGGGTTACTTGGGCATCGCAAATTCATTCCATTCACAGCAGAAGCCTGGATAGTCTTTCATTAGCATTTTGATCTTTCTGTAATGGAACTAAAGGCACCAAACAGGGCTGGCAGTTTTTTCATTTAATGCCAAGTAGAGATGCTGATAGGTGTGATTAAGAGCTGTGCTGTCTCTCTGTTCATCGATAGAGGCTCAGAGAAGAGGAGACTGACAGCAGATAATGTCTGGAAAAACCTGAAACAGTCACGTTTTAGGAGAATATTCTGCCATTAACTAATGTTCTTCCTAAGTTTTATTTTTATTATTTGAAGTTGTTTATAAGTAATAATTACTAATGAATGCTCATTTCAACTAAATAAAGAGACAAAATGTTTTGATATGTCAGTGAGGATCTATTCTTGAAAATGACCCCTCTTCAGTAGAATTGAAGGCGTACAGACAGAAGTACGAATATGGAGGCTAATGCCTGATTAACACCAAATCAGGCAAAAGGCAGTGTTGTGTGCCGCAGCCATGAGTAAGCTCAGAGCTCAAGACTGCACAGTGACAGCCAGCCTGTGAATCTTTCACAAACCATGCAATATTAAAGAGCCTTAAATCAGTGTTTGGGAGAGAAGGAGAGGGAGACCTGTTACTGTAGCTGGCTGAACAAGCTAGTGGCTGATTAAGAAAACCTAAAGAAACGAAGGACACTAAAGAAAAAAATAACTACCCATGAGGAAGTGGAAAAATGTCAGGACTATCGAGCAATAATTAATGTCATAAACAATATTAGAAATATGAAAACACAGGATTTTGTATATTTTTTTAGGAAATACATTTTAGGAGTAGGCTTAATACTAATAAGTAAATTGTACAATATAACACCATTTTTTTAGAGAAACAATGTTTTGCTTCAAACATTTGCTGTTATTCGTTCATTCCGTTCATAACAAACAAACTGTAATAAATGGATTTACAGCATTTGGGACAGACACTTCAATTATAACTTCACTGGACACACACAAGCAATGCTATTGATGTCAGAGGCGTCATATGTCTGCTGTTCGCTATTTTTAACCAGGCAAGAGGAACCAAAGACCTGACACATCCTAAATATACACATGTCAATAACAGTCACGTAAGTGGATCAGGAGACAATCTATTCAGAGGAAGACAAAGAAGCTGTGACAGTATTGCTTAAGATGACATACTGGTCCAAGGTCCAAGAGTTTTTTTTCTGGGCCGTTTGCACATGGCTGTAAAGTTTAGGAGGATTTATTTCTTTAGTCATTAAATGCTATCTGTATACATCAGTACCATGAACATTACTATGGCTGGTCTGAGTATCATATCCTTGGAAGTTACAGGTATCATTGCTTTAATTATAATTAAAGTCTCTGCACAGCCATCTTCTAGATCTTGCCTTGCCTCAGTGTAATGGATGGATCTCTGTCTTCTCGATGACCACAGCTACTGAGCACAATAATAAAGAGAAGGATGTCACTGTTATACAAATAACTACCACAATCTTCCCAACTTTTTAAGCATAGAAAAGCAATATAGAGGCACCAAGTATGAATAACTGAGTCTCTGGATGTCTAATTAAAGACACTCATAATGTTTCTCCAGAGAAAAATACAGTGTTTAAAAAAGCACAGCATGTCTACTACGAACATTCGTGCAGGATAACAGATGATTAATCTTTCCACCCTCACAAGCTGTTGAAGAAGGCTCGCTAAATGAGTGTCTTTGTACAGCTGACAAATCTTTCTCTTGCTCCATTTGAAGGCTCAACAAAGACAAGCTGGAAAAATTGATGATAACAGGTGATGGTTGAAAGGTCTATCAGATGTTGAGTGCTCGGAACATGGTTTGGAAACAGAGACAAAATTGCTTCACTAATCCACTGAAGTAATTTCAGAGTATTGGTGTGTTTGAAATAAGGCATTAGCTTTCATGGTGTGGTGTAATTATCTTGTGCAGGCATGAAAAAAGTGCAGTCCCCCTTGTGAAACTTGCACAAAGGTTGTTGAACCAACAGCGTTAAGTGCTCATTCATGTCCAGCTGGATTTTACTGTAGGGGTCTTTATAGCCTTTTTAGCTCTTTAACCAATCTGCTAAGTAACAGGTAGGCATGACAATACATTATTGAAAAATGTATTACACAATACACATTTCTGAGCAAATTATGGGCATCGTCAGAAATTACAACATGCCCTCTTTGTGGGTACAAAGTGCCTCTGTACCCACCCTTGCTCCACAACTGCCCGCTTCCACGCACCACAACCTTTTCCATTGGGCTAATCTTTTTGATTGCTGTTGCTGATCTTCTTGCTCAGACATTTTGCTCTTTTATGACATGACCTCTTTTGAAATGCTTAACATTATTTACTTAATAACAAACAACAATAGCATGACTAAGTAATGATACTTAGTACATTTCTGAAATTTACTGCATTTCCCTTAGAACACCCACAAGAGACCCACCTCTTTGGCAGTCACGGTTCAAGGGCAACGGATAACTGCATGCATCATAAAAAAGGCCCATAAGCAACAACTAATGAATATTAACTGCATAAACTACATAGCAGCTGCTTGGATGATTATGTTTTTACATTTATTTCTGTCCTCCTTAAGTTCACTTACACAAAATATAAAAACTCTTCAATTTAACAGATCATTGCTGATTTTTTATACGGCATCATGAACATATTTGTCCACATATTCCACCCCGCATGTTATGTGAAAAGTACAAAAAAAACATTTCGTAATCGTGATGTCAGACACAAATCTTGGTCAGGATTCGTTATTCTGGCCTCCCTAGCGGCTTTAATGTAGGACTGTTTTTGCATTCAAAATAAATATTAGTATCTTGGTTAAGGGCCCAGTCTACAGTGAGAGAGAACTTAATGGCTTTTCTGGAATCACATGTCTAATGCACATAGTTTGTAAAGCATAGAATTACACATTATCCCTTAATTGCAGAATGCCTGAAAAGGTCAGGACTGAAACATTTTAAACAACCTCTTAAAGTGTCTCTAAACTTTCTATACAGTGATGAGTGTTTTTAATGGAGCTAAAGGACTGTTGAGCATCTTTGAGGGAATATATATAATTGCTTCTACCCTGGAAAATATACTGCATTACAGTAAAACATTCTGAGTGTTTAGTGGTTTCTGCAGGCTGCTAGAGCAACATCCGGCAGCTCCTGCGGCCCCACTAATCATCCTTCAACCTAAGTATCTGGTGGGCTGTGAAGAATCAGTCAGTCTGCCAAAACTGCTCCCCTGATCCAATCTGCAGGCTAGCACCTGCTCAACATGTTTTCTGCAGGCTGAACTGTGTGAAAACTACAAAATATGCTTAAGCAAAAACTGCCAATTCCAATAGGTCAGGCTTTTCTTAAAGTGAAGCAAGAACATCAGCTTGTAACTGACAGAGTCCTGATCCTGAGAACATGTAGGACGCATCTCCAGGAGCAGTCTGCTTCAATCAAGAAATTTTATTTCAACATTACTTCAGCCGTTTATCCCAACCAGTCCAACCCAGTTCCCCAGTCCATCATTTAATATAATATTTCATGTAGTATAATCTTGAAAACACTTTACAATAAGACTACTTTATAAAGCATTTATAAATATCAATGTTATATGAAAATGTAACATCGGTAACCAGCAAGTACTAAGGTTTTACAGTACAGATGATTGTTCGCTCATTATTTGGCATGCAACAGATTATTGCTGCCTTTTTATATGTAAGTGTTGAATCTGCTTCATGATGTATTACGACCTGCAACAATGAACAATTTTATGGGTAGTCTTATTATGAAATGATATGTTGTTGAGAAGTCCTGTACATGCATTTTTCACATTTTAACCCTAAATAAACACTGAATGAATTAGTTACTGCAATGCCTAAGTGTTGATGTCACCATATCAGAGACTTATTTAAAAAACTGCAGAATTAAAAGGAAGAAATTGTTCACCACTGAATGTTCCCTTTTGAAGAAAAGCACCAGTGCAGAGAGGAGCCTCTACTGTACATCCAGGGCTCATTTTCCCTGAGCTGTTCAGCTCGTTCTGACGAACGACTTAAGGAAGCTGGTGGAAGCTTGAGGGCACTGCCATCTCTCTGACGTCTAATTAGCGGTGATGCAAAGGAGACGATGCTATGAAGCAAAGAGAGACGTGATGGCTCAGTTACTTAATGAGGGCAGGTTACAAGGTTACAGGCCTTTTGCAGCCTGCAGATCAGAGATAGTCCATGGCTCCAATGATCGTATATCTAAGTGGTTCTAGAAGGGTCTCCTCTGAGATCTTCAACATTCTGCAGTCTAACTGTGGCCTCCTACACTATTAAATGCTTTGGACATTGTCCAAAAAGCAATGTATCTCCAATGTATCCACATTTGAGAAGGCAAAAGTGATCTTAGCATTTAAGTTCATTTGAAAGGAATTCATTGACAATTAATTAGGAGAATAGTTCTACTGATCTGTTCATCGAAATGTAATGAGCAACTGCTATGTTCAAATGATGCAGAGAAAAACTAAATCAGAAAAAAGATGTTTTGCTTTGGACAGTGACAACATGCTATATGAGGAAAAATGCTTGATGACACAAGGGTAAAAAGAAAGAACACAGCAGTCTTGACAAAAACTTTGCATTTTTTTTAATGTGTTTTGTCTTGCTTTTTGTCTTTGTGTTAGAATTTCAGGAAACACGGTGGGCCACTGCATATTTTAGTGCTTTACAGGCTTTAACTTAGTAAGACCATGTTAATCATTTGAATCAGGTGCAAACCAAACAGTAATGCCTTCATCATGCTCTTGCATTTCTACAAAGCCACAAATTTACACAGTAATATCTGTAGTATGCTTTATTATGTGTAGCATGACATGGCATAAATTTTTTGCAATAAACATCTTGGTAAAATATACTTTAAATGTGTAATACATTTCAGTTCAAGCATTTTCTGAACTAAGCTAAGCGTCAAACCATGTTGGGTTTATGTCATTTACAAATTTCTGTTAATTCCATTTTCATTTTATTTCATTACCCGTTGACTGAGTGTGATAGTTATACAGCTCCTGGCAAACTAATTGTTTGGTATTTTGCTGCTTATTTATTAATATTTGCATGAACGGCTCCTGAGGAAGAAGCCAACTTTCTCTAGCTCCTTTTGTTTGTTTAGGGGGAAAACTAATTACAGTACAGTTCATTAATTAGTTTTCATAAATTCATTAGTCAAATGAAGCGATAATCTTAAACTTTCATAAATTGATGATGTCAGTTTGATGTGTTTTTGTGAATATTTTCTTATTTGCTGCTCATTTCACAGCTGTAATTATCAACCTTGTTTGTGGAAGGAGTAGTTCTCGCTACAGTCTGAAATACCTGTTCTGGGAAATCCCTGACTAACTGGAGAGTTAACCAAGTGGGTCATCACACCCTGACTGAACTCAGAATGACAGATGAATTTGAAAAGAACTCAAATTGTATAGTTTCTTAAACATGCCCCCTATATTCTAATAAAGAAAAGAATTTGTAACTTCAAGAGACTTGAAACTTGTTGCCTGGATTTTTTTGCTTTATCGAGTTATTAAAATGTGTCATTCAAGCATTTTTTTCAGTCAGAGGAATTGCAGCTCATAACTTTTTAAATGGATGTCACAGTATATTGATGTTTTTCTGCCATGTAAGCATTTCTTATTGTGCCACATTTATTGAGAGATTTTATGTGGTGCTCATAAGTAAACAAGGCACTTCAAATTATTTCATTTTTGCATTTCTATCTCTGATTTCTTTAT
The DNA here is from genome assembly GCA_037832545.1 of Rhabdalestes septentrionalis. Taxonomy (NCBI): domain Eukaryota; kingdom Metazoa; phylum Chordata; class Actinopteri; order Characiformes; family Alestidae; genus Rhabdalestes; species Rhabdalestes septentrionalis. Next base: position 4,571 of record JBBMFX010030498.1, on the reverse strand, counting down.
CTGGTTTCTACTGCTGAGTAAATGATTTTGACATTTTAAATTTTGTCCCACAATTAGCGATCAGGCTGAAAGGGATTTTGCCAATCATCTGAAAACTTGGCAACCTACCATTTCCACTTGCTCTGATATGTGACGGGTCCCCCGTCCGAGTCCCCGTCCCGTATGTCCCGTTCCTCATCCCCAGAATATTAACCGTCCTTTTACTTTTGTCCTCCCTGTGTAGGTTCCCTTCCTAGTGTGTCACCTCGGTTTGTACTACTCCCCTTCGATTACTCTCACCTGCATCTCGTTGTCCTGTGTCTCACCTGTTCCCTTCTTATTTAAGCTGGCCGGTCCCGTCTGTCTTTGTTAAACCATCTCATGTATCTTGTTCCTGTGCCCACTCTAAGGAGACCCTTCTCAGCTCTAATGCTTAACTAGTTAGTTTGTTAGATTGTTATCTCATGCTTTATGATAGAAGCTTAGGAGAGACACTACTCTGGTTTGAATGTTAACTTGCATCTCTTTTCATTTCGCAGGCCTGTGTTCCTCACCATTTTGACTGAGATCCTGCCTCCTTGGTTTTCCCCTGACTCGACGTGAGAGGCCGAAGTCTGTTTTGTTTTATTTGTTCGTTTGAGGAGCATGGGTCCTAGACGCATCTGTGTGTACGCGAACTCTGAGAAGTTTATGTGTGTATGTGTAAGGATTGAAACTTCGTTTCATTAAAAACTTTGTATGACTGACGAGTGCGTCCTCCCCCTTCCCTCACCTTGCGGAGAGATCCGTAACATGAAACAGTTATTCCTGAAGCAGTCATGAGGACAGAGGATCATGGATCAGGCTCCTCTGTAATTCTGACTGTTATGGTCTTGAAAACTGATTCAAGATCAGCACTTCTGCTGCTTAGGTGGAAATTGTCATTTAAAAGGGCTGATGCAGTGTTCAGCAGCAAGATTGAGTCATTTTAAAATACATTTTATAGTTTGCAGTAAGTGAAATTGTGCCTTAAATCACTTCAACAAGTCTGCACCACCTCAGTGAAACCAGCATGCAGTTTGAGTGGGTCAAGAGAAGTTCTGAGATTTACAGAAACATTATGAATGACTATCAATGTCTAATGTGTGTTAGCAATGTAGCCGATATGCTAAACTAAAGACTTTGACCAGAAGAAATATTGAATCAATAACCACATCTTGGGAAAGTGGAAAATTGTATTTGATTGTTTACTGAATAATTTCTTTAAGATCTTAAAAGGCCATTCTCTGCTAATTAGATAATAGTACAACCAACAGTGATGTCCATAATGCGAGTGCTCTCTAAGCAAATGCTTTTATTGATGTTTGTTCTACACAATTGACTGTTTGAAAGATACATAGAGACATATCCTTGGCAATCTGCCACAGAAACACTCTGGTACATGATATCCCTTAAAATCCGAAGTGGTTTTAAAAATGGCATATCTAAACACTATGTAGAGCTCTTGAGAGAATGCATGGCTATGGCAACCTAAGAAGAGGTGCACTAGACCAGTAACCCTGTCCCTGCCCTCTCCAACCGGCCCATACGGCCTTCTGCAGCTTGCTATCTGAAATCTGGCATTAAGAATGAATGGAGTATGTCCAGATAGTATTAATTAAACAGTATGGCTATTGAGCTCTGGTGGCAGCCATATTATAGCCTGACTCTGTAATTAATCAGAGAGGCCCAGCATGGCTCACCTAATCCTGCCACACCTTTACATACGCTAGCACTCCATCACGCCTCAATAGCACACAACAAACACACACACACACACAAAACAAGTGCTAGAAGTGCTAACTGAGGTACTGTTCAAGCAGAGGGTGTAAAAACAAAAAAGAAAAAAAAAGAAAAAGAAAAAATCCAACTCATATTGGATGTATATGAGATTAAGAGACACACAATACCCTGGCTTAATGTTTTCTGGCATGAAAACAGTAAGCAGGGTAAATATTAGATTTTTATTACCTTCAATAAAATTCAATGACATAGATTAGATAAATATTACATTTTATCTATTCTTGTCTTCTCAATGGGATTAGAGTTTCAATATAAGACTGCTTAGGAAAAAATAAAACAAAATAACAACAAGGAAGCTTCATCGTGCATCTTCAATTTTAGACTGAAAACACAGTACCACACATAACATGCATTTTCCAAGGGCCAGCATTGGCCTGTGTGTTTTCACTGGTGGACTGTTTTACCTATTAATTTCTCATTTTCCAAGTTAGAACAGATGCTATATAAAAAATACATTATTGAACTTTTAATTAAAAAAATATTAAAACTGAGCCTTATCCAATATCTTCTCCCTCCACCCACAATGAAACTCTCAGAGTCTTTAAATGCCATACTCAGTATTTTTTATGTCTTCCCTGCAATTCAAAACCAAAATCTAAAAATACTGCTAATGATTAGTGATGTAATGCTATCATCAGTGCTCTTCCAATAACAACACAGATGCACCACAGTGGGGTAAGAGAAGGGATGGGCAACCAGTGTGCAGCACAGTTTGATGGTAGTTCTCCTCAAATACATTCATTAAACCTGAAAATTAACTGGTGAGGTAACTAGGTGTTTCTGAGCAGGGAACTCACCCTGAAGTAAACATGAGTGTGTGGGTTGTATTAGAGAGGGATGGTTGGTAAGAGGGATGGCTGATGGGCTGATATGCTAGGTTGAATGCTACTGCTGCCCTAAGAGACCGACATAATGTTCACTCATAAAATAACAGCCTGGACTAACAAAACATTGCTGAGAGAGGTCTAATTTAGTCCTTCAGTGCAAGGGGTGTGTATGTTGGGTATTTGCTTTTATTCATTGCACACTGGTGTGAAGTTTAGATTAGGAAGAATTTCAACTGATACATAACCAACTACTGTATAATGGGGTTGTAGATTTTCTCAATAAGCATTTTTATTACTATCTCTCAAATGAGAAACACTCCCTCACTGCCAACAAGTTGTTTGCTTCAGTCCAGCTTTGTTTATCTACTGCACAAATGCACAAGACACAAAGTGTACATGTCAGCTGAGCCCGCATACTAGTAGTCTTGGTATTTAAATGCCAGTATCTGTGCTGATACCACTATGGCAGAGCTGGGCAATTCATTTCTTAAGGGGGCCACATGAAAATTTTAAACGTGTTGGATGGCCGAACCAACAATAACTGGAATTTAATTCTGCTCAATTTTAATTTTCTCCCATTGCAAAAAGCAGTAAATTATATATTTTGTTGAGCTGCAACCGACAATCAGATGTATAAGAATGTTCAGTAAATATTTATGTAAATGAATTTACTGTAGCATAGGTCAAAGGGGATAATAATAAATGACAAAACAAGAAACAGTTTGAGACCTGAACTGCATCAATCACAAACATCAGAATAAGAAAATAAAACAGACAACAATAAAAATATTAAGTCCATAAATTGCTATAAAAGTCAACTGTAAACCAATCTAGGGGCAACTGTAAAACTGTAAAACAAAGTGTTTATCAACACACAAAGCATTCCAATTTGCCAAGTTCAGCTAAAATAAGACAAAATAATGAACTAAGAGCTTTGTGGAGCTGAGAGAACCGGCTCTTCTTTGGGAGCATGTCAGAAGTGCGTCTCTCTGAAATGAGCCGAACTCCTTGCCGCTGTAAGCGGTTCGCCTGTATGTGCTGCCGTAATTGGTATTCACAGCACCAATGCAAACCTAATTTGAGTAGCTTATACTACGTACTCGGCTCAGCCCGCCCGGCCCTGCGCTGCTTCACGGTCCGAGACCCAGACGAGACACGATCTTCGGCGGGCCAGATTAAAAAGACCAATGGGCCAGACATGGCCCTCTGGCCGTAGATTGCTCACCCCTGCACTATGGTATAAGTATCAGGGCAATAGTACCAAGAATTGTCAGCTGGTAACCTAGTGGTTAGGGCATTTGCCCTACGATCCAGAAATCATGGGTTCCATTTCCACTGCTTGTAGCACCTCTGAGGTACCCTGAGCAAGGTCCTGTCCCCACACACTGCTCCCTGGGCGCCGTGTTCCTGGCTGCCCGCTGCTTCACTCGGTGACTGGGTTAAATGCAGAGAAAGAATCTTGTGGTGTTCACACTGTAGTGTTAATTTCGTCAGACGAGATGAGACTAAATATGTTCGTCAACGACCTTTTTTTCCATGACTAAGGCGAGATGATGACGAGACTGCAACAGTGTCCAAAAATGCTGACTAAGACAAAATTAACATGCATTATTCTTGACAAAACAGACGAGACTAAAATGTTTTTTTATAAAATTAAAACAAAGGTAAAATCTCTACTCAATTTTGTCTACAATCGTCTCTACTTTTTCCATCATGAGAGAAAATATTAAATTTTTACACCTTCAAAATATTGCGAATTAGTTCGTGCTGCTGCTGCTGCCTGCCTTCGGAGCAACACGAAGCTACATGGAGCAACAACACAGGAACAAACACCAGAGATTTCTGGCAGACTTGAGCACACGCCGAGGAAATGCTAGGTAGAAGGAAGAGGCTCGATATTTGGTCGCATTTTACTTACAATGACATTGAGAAAAAGTCAGAATG
>JBBMFX010030477.1:0-12022 GCA_037832545.1 Rhabdalestes septentrionalis | reverse complement strand
GGAATCTGCTCAAGCGGTGGACTTCTACATTTCGATTGGTTGCCGCCGAACCGCGTCATAGCTCATTACCATAAAGTGAACCTGATTTCAACTCTCCCTTGACGCTCTCGCCGGCTCACATTGAAAATGAATGACTTCCAGCTAGTGATGGTAAAATGAAGCCTCATGAGGCTTCGAACCACTTTAGCCAATTGGCTCGAGAAAGGGTTCATTACTCGAAGCTTCATGTGCACACGACACCACCTACTGGCCAGATGTATAATTACAATTGCTCAACATAAATGATCACATATGTGTATAAAAAATACTGTTTGAGTGTATTCTGTGTGCTAATTGTTCACAAAATCGTAATATACTATGATATGGCAAGTGTAAGCTTGTGTACAGAACAATGATGTACAGAACAGGGGGGATTTTGAATTAATTTTTATTCTGAAATAAAAGTTTTCCAACAGTTTTTGACTTTAAGTGATTTCTTTTTTTTGGACGCAACCTCTCCGGCCTTTGAAATCAACCTTTCACATGGCACAGAAGACGCCAGCGTGCACAAAAACGTAAGAGTCGGACTGTATTAAAATTGGGGTACAGTAATTTTGCCTCTCCCTGTACTCAAGAGGGTTTTCCAGCCTGCTTATATTTGGCTCTGAAAGGTAGCGCTGGACTTCCACATCTGCTGTCACATTCTGAGTCTTAAATTAGAATCTATACAGTGTCTGTTACATGTAATTTTTGCACAATAAACAAATGTCAACATGGTAAAATTGTGATAGTGTGTTTAAATATTATAATTACTTGCATTGTCTGAGTGAAGCTCCAGCCTCCTCCTTATTCTTCTTTTAAAGGATTAGGGTAACAGTTTTGCAGTGCAGTGTAACAAAGTGAACAATAACTGCATTGAAGTAACACACATGTGCAATGCTCATGACAAAATTGAAGAAACTAAAAAGAGAAAACTACAGGAAATGAAATACAATGAGAAGAAAGAAAAATATCCTGAGTACATTATTGTATAGCATACAAATAAATTTGTATTGAATAAACATGCCAGACACAGGTTAGATATTAATATTTGGCAACACCTATAACTAATCAATGTGCAGGTTTTAAAATGTTGCCGAATAGAGGCTAATAATAAGACAGATGTCAATATAATGTAAATATAAAGTTCTACCATTTTGCTGCACTTTACAAAGTAAACAATAACTGCACTGAAGTAACAAAAATGTGCAACGCTCATGACATTCTGCTTACACACACATACCGCCAACCTCCCTACCCTCTGCCAGCCTGGGCCCTAGGAAGACGCCATTGCATCTTTCCCATCCCACTAAAGGCTCAGACACATGCGCATTTGTGCTGGCTCGGGTGCTCTAAAAGTGTCTGCATTGCTCTATTCCACCTCAGCAGCCACCACGAGGAACCTCCTCACAAAAACATGAGAGACAGCAGCACAGCAGATGCAACGTCATAGCTGGAGTGAATCAGCTCACTCTCCCAAGCACACACTTGAGATACTGTAGGTCAGATCCCACTGCTACACAACCACCAATGAATTGGCTTGCCAACATCTGCTCAAACTGGTACAGGTCCATGGGCATCCCAAAGGCAGTCTTTTCCATGTCATTAGGGTGCAACTCCACATGCCATTACATGCTGCCAAATCCAGTCTGGAATACAAGGCTGCCCCCTTCAATTCGTCAGAGATTCCTCAATCCACAGGAGAGGACAGGCATCCTTGTGAGTGGCATTAAACTTCCAGTAGTCCATGGAGAAACTCCATGAATGGTCCTTCTTACTTACTAGTAAGACGAGAGCAGCCGAGGAACTTTAGCATGGACTTCAAGAGCTCCCTCAGCTCCTTGTGGAGGACTGAGCAGTAACAATTGTGAATTGAGGCCAACATACCTGTTCGGATGTACTGGAACATGGAATCGGTCCTCCAATGATCATCCTCATTGTGAGCAAACACACCCTGCCAGCAGTCTAGCAGCTCCAGCAGTTGGCAGTCTTAACTGTCGTGAGGCCTTCTCATCGTTCTGCCAACTTATGTAGCTGTTCTGGCATCCCTGCCACTGGAAGCACCTCTACCTAGACCTGTTACCTGTAATAGATCCCACAAACAGGTTCTCATTTCTTTACACTTTTATGCCTTCTTTTGCGATAATGTGATATTGATATTTTTTATTTTGAGAGTTTTTTGTTTTTAACTCAACCTGTTAGTATTTTAGTGCCATGTATTACATGTACTGGACTCGGTATAACCTTTGTGAGGCATTCTAATTATGTGACGTCATTTTGTCACATTGTGTTAGTCACGTGGTTGATGATAAATATTATCTGTAAAATTTGTCAAAAGCTGACACATCGTCCACATTTGTAAAGGAATATTTACAGTCAAATTTAAACTATATGTATAATGCACAATTACAAAAGGGCATTAAGAAATTTGACAATAGAAGTGTACATACAGAAAAAGGCATGAACACACACACACACACACACATACTCGTGCATCCAGTTTCTCCAGAAGTATGTCATTACACTTTGCATGTCTTGAATGTCAGGAGTGTTGACTTGCAGGTCAATACAGATGATGTTAAAACATTCAGCACTCACCAGTGGAAGGCAGTTCAAATGATCTCAGTTGCTAACCTCTTCCTCACAAACCTCGTACCTCTTCCTCATCTTTGCTTGAGTGTTGACACCAGAGGCTGTACTACTGATAGTACAAAGACATGTGCAGGCTTCTAACGTAGCAGTCCCAAACTTTTTTGCGCCACTGACCAGTTTCATGTAAATACCATTTCTACAACTGATATAGATACGAATAAAAACAAACGGTGCTTGTTTTTTGCTAATTGTTCCGAGCTTGTGGGCTAAATATTTTAAACATCACGTGACCGAGATTTTTTTTTTTTTTCAGACTTTATAGAAATATATTTATTCTGTCTTTTTGTGTGCCCCGGTTGCAAATGACTCATGGACAGATACCAATATTCGTTCCAGTGGTTGAGACATTTGATCTAATGTATGTTTTTTGGAATTGTGTATTCACAGTTTGAAAATGGACAGCAAACTCTCGCATGGTTTTTGATGTATTTTTTTAGAGCAGATGTCTTTGAAATCACATGATTCACACCAAAAATGTGCAGTGTACTTGCCTGTTTTAGTATATGCCCTCCACAAATGGGTTTTTACGGCCCTTGTTGTTCTAAAAATAGAACAAACCTTTTCTGAAGCAGGAAAAAATGTGTCCCCCAGGTACAAACTCTTCTCCTCAAGACTAGTTAATAACACTGTATCTTCAAAAGCTCTCTCAGTAACACTGTTGTCCACCAGCATCATCCCTGTGCCAAAGAAGTCGTCACATTCGTGCCTGAAAGATTCCTGCCCTGTCGCACTTACACTCATCATGAGATGCTCGTCATGAAGCACATAAAATCACAGCAGCGTTTGTGTACTTTCCCAATAGAGTTGTATTCCTTTTGGATTGTATGGTTTACACAAAGAGTGCCAGAAGAACATTGTTAGCCATTCTTTCAGTTGTACCCAGTTCCCAGAGATGTCTAAAAGACATAGAAGCATTTACCCTCTGACACAGGCGGATGTGTTCCTGATTCTGTTCTGTGACATGTAATGTTTGAGCGTTTTACTTTCGGTCTTGCATCGTTTCTAATCACAGTGCCTTTCTCGTTTGCTAGACTGTACTTAAGTCAATATTCTTCTGTGGAAAAGGAATAGTGTTTTTCAAGACATAACCGAGGACTTAATGGTCCACCTAGTGTTTCAACCCCACCTGGTGGAGTTATTTACATGCAAGTCTGCATCCCCCTGAGTGTATAAAATATTTACTATTTTTAGAATATTTGAGCGATCAAGCAAACCATCTTTTAATTTAGTAGTAGTGCTCAGACAAACTTTTCATCATAACAGAAACGTGTTTGTAATCACTATAATTATAAGAAAAGATGAAATAATAGTAGCAGCCTAGAGGGTAAAACACTTACCTATAAACCTGATGACCACAATGTTGCAGGTTCAAAGACTCTTAACCCTCAGTTACTCCAGTGGGGCTGTCCCTGTAACTAATGAGTGTAAGTTGTTGTTTATATATCCTAATGTGTTGGGTCTGTTAATAAACAATCAAGTACATTGAGGTCACCATGAAGGTTGCATCTATGCCTATATTGACTGTAATCAGTGTATTAGTATGACCTTCTAACCCTTCAATGTATGATGCCATCACAACCACCTGACATTTATGATTGTCTTTAGTTGTAATACGTCTTACACAATTCACAGAACTGTCTGTGTTGCTATTAGGTGTTTTGTGGGAGATGAGCAGTATCAATTGCTTACGATTATGCTGCTTTTAAGGCTAGCAAAACAATGATCCCAGTATGATGAGAGGTGTTACATTTTATGCCAGGCCTAGTGTTGTCCTCGATGGCCAAAAAGTTCTATTTTAATTTTATCAGAGAACAGCACATTCTTCCACATGTTTGGGGAGTCTCCAATACAGCTTCTGGCAAATTTTATACATTCTGCCTTATTTTCTTGGCCACTCTTCCATGAATCCCAACTCTGTACAGTGTGAAGCTCATAGTGGTTTTATGGACTGAAACTCCCATCCCTGCAGTAGAGCCTCCCGGCTCCTTCAGGGTTATTTTTGGTCTCTTGGTCGCTAATCTGATGAATGCCCTCCTTTCTCTTTCTGTGAGATTTGGTGGATGACGCTCTCTTGGCAATGAAAGTATCACAATGGAGGTCTTTTCAAAGTACATGCCTTCATTTGGGAGAAAGGGAGAAACCTGACTGGTAGATGTCAGCAGATTTTTTATCAAGAATGTCTCAGTATATTTTTCCATTCATCCTTCCTTCAATTTTATGAAGTATGCCAGTGCTGTATGCTGAAAAACAGCCCCACACTATAATATTCCCACCTCCAGACTTCACTGTCGGTGTTTTTGAGGCGATATGCAGTGCCTCCAAACATGCTGTGAATTATGGCATCTAAATTCAGTTCAGTTGTGGTCTCATCTGACTGGACTCTATTCTCACAGGCTTGTCTAAATTTTTTTCATCAAACTTTAAACACGTCTTGCATGGCGAGTGTTATACATGCCATGGCGGTTGAGTGCATTACTTATGGTTTTCTTTGAAGCAATTCTGTATATACATGAAATGAAATGAAATATTAATTCCAGGTCTTTCTGAAGCTCTCCACAAGTTGTCCTTGGCTCTTGGATAACTCATCTGATAATTCTTTTCACTCCCCTGTCTCAAATCTTGTGGGGAGCACCTGGTTGTGGCCAGCTTGTAGTGAAATGATATTCTTTCCACTTTGGGATCATGGCCCCAACAGAGCTCACAGTAGTTTAGAAATTCTTCTGTAACCAAAGTCATCATTATGTTTTGCAACAATCAGGTTGCAAAAGTCTTAAGAGAGCTCTTTGGTTTCATGAGACGTTTCTTGTGTGACCCCTTAGTAATGAGACACTTTTTAAATGCTATCAGGGATTGAGCCAGCTGATCTTAATTTGCACTAAGTGGCAGGATTGCTTTTTAAATTACCGATAGATTTAATCCAGGGTCATGACTTTCAATGCCTTTTTGCAGTTTCCTATCTTGTGTTTTATTACACAATTTAATTTATGGACATCTATGATTTGATTGGGTTGTTACCGACATCTGTTGAGAATTTCAATATTAATAGCACCTTTTGAAATATATAAATTGGTGACCTGTTAAACACCTGCTGTATGCCAACAACTTATTTCCCAGAACCCTGGTGCAGTCATATAAAAACATGTTTTACTTTTGTTTAGATTTTACTTTTATTTTAATGACACCTTATCAATGCACATCTGTGAGTAGTCTTGTAGTTGTCTTTTTTATGTGTTTTGTCAGTTGAACTTGTACATTTTTTTATTTAGTTTTGCATTACCAATAACAAAAACCCAAAAAAAAAACCTGCATTACTTCACAATGCAAAATTTACAGTCAGAATGCAAGAACATCGAAAAATGGTAAAACACAAAAACAAAACAAATATATTGTAAAAAAAATGTCAAATCGTCATCCAAACAGGAAATAACAGAAACCATGTTCTAAGGTTTGCTGCAGTGCATCAAAGCATCCAGCAGAGGGCAATGTGGTATCAAATCCAGTCTCCATCACACAGCTTCCTGGGAAGGTAGACCCGGGTGAGGAAATGGGGAGCTATAGATGCAAGCGACTGGATCTCAGCTTTCTGCTTCCACTTCAGCATGAGATCCATCTTGGGGGGTATAAACACAAATGTCACATAAAATGGCCCCATAGTATGTGAAAACTACAAATTAAATTCCTTCCTGGCATGTTAGTCTTTAAAAATCCATCAAGACACTTACATATAAAAATGTACTCGCCATGTTCCACTGAGGGAGTTGTGTGTCATGCATTTTAATTTTGCTGCTTAAGGTGGAAAATGAATGCAAACGGGATGTCACAGAGGACTAGACATCAGTCTCAGTTAATTAGTTATAAATGACTAGCAAAGCAAAATTAAATTGATTCCACACAGGGCCTCTTTCTGTCTTTACCTCTTTTTCCCACGCTGGCTGGCAGGAGATGTAAGGTCTTTTCTTCAGACTCACCAGCTTCCTCTCATCAGTCTTGGTGAATGGAATCAAAGCACCTTGTGGCACCCCAAGTCTAGACCCCCCACACCAAAGCACCCCCTTGATCAAAGAATTCATTCAAGAATCAACAAATAAAATATTATTTTACAACCTGGGATATCACCTCTCAAAGTTTTAGCGAATACTGAGATATTGTATATAAATACAACCACAGACTTAGTGGCTGCAGCTCTGTGCACCCAATAAAATTGCTACAGGGAAAAGAACATATCTCTCTAATTCATCAAATTTCTCCATATATGATACAAGCTTCAAAAGTCCAATAATAATCTAGAACAGCCAAATTCATTTTAAAATGAGTTGCCATCAACAACATCAAGTACTTACATTTCAGGCTTAAGCTGAAGGATAATATTTGTGATTAATTAATTATTGTCTTCTAGAGTCCAGACGTTTATGCATATTAGTCACTATGATTTCTAAATTACTTCAGCATATGATGAGGTGGCTTTTCCCAACCTTTCAACATCTGAAGGTAACAGGCCAATCCACAAGATCGAGGGAATCGTCAGACTGGAAGCCTCAAAGGCCATTGACTACATGAAGAAAAATTTTGATTTTAGAATACGTTTGTATTTACAAACCATTAACAAGAGAACACATTCGGTGGGATGAAACCTCAAATTGTGATTCTTAAGTTGAGTATGAAGAAATATAGCACAAATAAGCACAAATAAAACAGAATGTGGCGACTGTGGGCAGGTGAGTTGAGGCTTCCATTAAAAAAATAATTAATTCAAATATGAAATGTTTGAAAATATCCCCCTCTCCTAGGCACACTTGGTTAAACAAGATTTCAAACTAGTCAATTGGTGTTAGTGAAGTTTGCTGTTTTAGCTGCTCCTGGATAAACTGTCTACAGCACAGGACATACCCTTGCAGGATGGGAAATGACCATTTTGGTTCTCTTACCCACAGAATCCAGTGGATGCCAATTCAGGATTTTTTCTTTTCATCAATGAATATATGAAATTTCAACCACACTGCTACAACTGCTAATGATAATATTTCATATTACTACAACAATAACAATAAAACGAATAAGTAGACAATAAATAGAGATTGGAAGAGATAGGATTTTTAAGAAAGATTAAAAATAAACTTGATTTCATTCTGTTGTTACTTTGACATGATATGGGCATATTAGCATAATAACAGACTCTGAGGTATTTTTTTGTTTTTAATAAAATTGTTGGTTTTAAATGCTTGCATCTCTCCTAGAGAGGTTTCCCACATTCTCACATCCAATTGTAGTGTGTACTTGGCTTCTACTGTGGTCTAATCCACCCAAAATGAGCTGAAGCCAAGATACACTGAAATTTTTAAGCAGACAGTTTTAACGGTGCGTCCTTAAGCTCCCTGAGAAATTAGGAGGAAACCTTAAGAGAAGTACAGACGTTCTCCTCTGGGTGGCACAGGCCACTGAGGTTAGAGATAATGGTTCAAGAGCGTAACTAAACAGAAGTAACGGAGAAGTGCATTACACATATTTAAAACATCATGATAAATTCTGAAATAGCAGAGTGCAGAACATACCACTGATCCAAATTTATAGATGCACATGATTTCAATGCCTGGGAGAAAAAATGGGAGAGAACAATTTTTTTACATCACACTGGGCTCAAATATACATGACAAATTAGCAGGTTAATTTGTCAGTTAATTAGCAGATGTTGTTAGTATAACAGAGCAGGTACATCCCCTTAACATTTTAGATAAGTCATAAGTAATTTGGAAAAATCAATTAATCTGAATAATTAGTTCATATGTGTAGATGTCAGCATTAATAACCCCTGCCTAGGCACATTTATTTGCCAAAAACAATGCTGTAGTGAACAACATTAACAGCAGCTGCAAGGCACCACCGCTGCATGTTACTCATGAAGTGAAGCGATGAGGTTTGATTTGCTTTTCAATGAAACTATGTTTTCAGTTTGAGTGGCTATTTGATGCTTTCTTTTACTTCAGTAGTGTGTCATAATTATAATAGCACGCAAGAGTTACCATGCGGATCAGCATCCACCAAGGCATAGATTGGGATTTGCAGTGTGTCCCACAGCTTCCTCACCATCAGTCTGCTGTTCACGTCTGGTACACCTTTACCCTAAAAAGTCAGACTAAAATAGTTTCTAAAAAGTGCGGCTCACTTTCTATCTTGTGCTAGCACACACATACACACATACATAACACACACACACACATACACAAATTCTTGAATCAAGAACTGATATAGTATACTTACAGTAATGATGATGCATGGGTGCAATCGAATGCAAAACCCATCATCTAAAAGCCTCTGAAAAGTTGCATCTTTTTCTACGACTAGAATGAATTTTGCAGATGATACAATATCTAAGTTATATTAAGGGTAATAACACCTAAAAAACTGGGAATGCACACATATGTAGCATATAGCAGCTAATCACAAACAATAACTAACTTACTATTTCTTTATGAAGCAATTTCCACCACTATCCCACCATATATTCCTGATCTAGTTAAATCATGGACCATTTCAGACACACTCAAATGCCCTGATTGCCCGTCAGGTAGAGAGTTTTTACTGAACTTGAGAAACCCTTATTTAAGCTACGGAGACCCTGTGAGACCCTTCTTACAGGACACTACAGATAAGCTTGGTGGTGTTTCTTGACTATTTAAAACTTTGCATTTCTATCCTCCTCCACACAGTCTGCAACTGTTTTACCTAAAATTGGTTTATATGTATTTGTTTTAATGCACTAAAACATAACATTAATGTAAAAAATGTATTTATATTTGACACATTTATGCTTCAAAGTGCTTATCATACATACTGTAATTGAATATGCATATATTTTAATTGAATTTATTAACCCATATACTTACACATGAACACACCCCAGCACAATATGAACAATTCTTTTTCTGCATTTAACCCATTTGCCAAGTGAAGAGGTGGGCTGCTGCCAATGAGCAGCAGGGGAGCAGTGCGGGTGGAGGTACCTTGCTCAAGTGGCGACACTAGCAGTTGGGTTTCAAACCGACAACCTTCTGATTGCCGAGCCATATTTTGCCCTACTCTCCCATAAACAAACATGCACAAGTGTATGATAACGATTGTTTGAATTAATGAAAAGGATACGTGTAATCCCACTGACATTAGAGGAAACTGGGACTGCCTACGGACAAACATTTATTATTTCAACAATTAGGAATTCAGTCAAGATTTAGACACACAAAACATGAATCCTACTGTCTTCACAATCAAACTTCGGGTGGTAAAAACTGGAGACAATGAAACTAACCAAGAGACTATGATGGCAGACGACTAACATGGATGATGATATTGTTTTGTTGTAGCTCACTGCACCTGTAAACACCAGGCTAATGTCCACCTACAATTTGATGATGGTTCTGACTCACCATGGAACTGGAGCAACACTCCACCCTTGTGCCATCCTCCTCCAAGTAACACAGATCACCAGAGATCAATCCTTTAGAAGTAGCAAGCTGTAAGATGACACAAACACAATCATCATCCTCCTCTAGACATGAAAATGCTTTTTAAACTTGCGGTTTACTAATTGAATTTCAGGTGCCTGAAAATAAGTAAATCACAAGTTTAAAAAGTGCTTTAAGGAATTCCACATTTTAACAATGAAGAATTATAGAGAATTCAAACACCCTCTGTATTTTACATGTTCTAATAACTTCATAAATGTAAACAGATAATTATGTCTTAGAGGAAGGAAAAACTAGTAAAAGTTATTAAGAAACATGGCTATACATAAAAAAGTACAAACATTCATGCTCTAAATGGGAAAAAACAGTCATGCTCTGTGTGTTTAATTAACAGAATATACTAGCATATGTACCACATGCAAACTCCTCCGAGGAACTTTGAGCATGCATGAAATGTCATCCACAATTAAATCCAGATTCCTCTGGGTCCCAAACAGCTGAGGGTCATTATAGAACATATCCCTGTTGGATAAAAGACAGCATCGTTCAAGTGCGCATATGTCTTTGACAAATCACGCCATAAAATATCAAAGCTTCCACCTACTTTCATAATGTAAGATTTATGGGCCTGTTTGTAGCGTTAGTACCGAAAATAACAGTCTAGAGCAGCTGAGAGCAGACAAACCCCCAAAATGCACAAAGATCAAGAATTATAATTATGCGTGGGAAGTAAGTACACATACCTTTTAGTTGCATAGGAATCAGACTGGACAAGATTGTAAATCATTGCCAGGACCTTCAAAAACATTGCTGGAAGTAGAAAAATGCCTCATAATAAAAGATTACAGTTACCTTATTCCTATTCTGACATGTAGCTGGGGTTGCTTACGCTACTAGACTAATAAATTCCACTAGAGGGCACCATGGTAAAAAGCTGACAAATGAACACTTTTGTGCCCTTTAGTGGGCCCGCCGCCGGGCAGAGTTTGAAATGTTAATTTTGCTTGTTAAATATTCCAACAATTATTAATATGCAACCAAAACAACCAACTATCCATCCATTTTCTGGCCCCTTTATCCAGCACTCGGGGTTGGGGCCTGGAGCCTATCCCACCTACTACGGGCGAAGGCGAGGTCATGGGGAGAACATGCAAACTTGACACCGAAAGACCCTGCGCCCGACCCCGGGAGTCGAACCCAGGACCTCCTTGCTGTGAGGCAACAGTGCCAACCCCTGCGCCACTGTGCCACCCACAACCAGCTAGCCATTGTTATTAATATTTCAACTATGTGCATAGGTAATTTAGGTAACTCTGATGCAATAGTTAACTAGAACGATCTATATTAATCCAGCTTAGCATTTTGCTAATGTATACACCGGAAGTAGCCTCCCTTTAAAACGGAGATCTTCAAACATGTTTACGATGCAAGTTAAGCTCAAATAAACTCAACATTAAATAATTTAACATCTAAGCATCTGAATAATTGGCTCCAGCAGCATGTATATTTCCAAACAGATGTTTATTAGCTTGCTCACTTTATCATGAAGAAAAGTAGTACTCAGTAAACCAGGGGTCTCCAACCTTTTTACCTCTGAGAGCTACTTTTACCAAATGAAAATGGCAGAGAGCTACTCATTTTTGTATCATGAAAATAAAGTTTCAGCCTCTTATTTGTATGGCGATCTGCCGCGGTCATGGTTCCTGCCCATCTCCCATCATCTGAATCTGAATTTGAATCCAAATCCGAATCTGAATCATCACTTTTGACTCACCAACCTTGACAGCAGTGCAACTGTTTTATTGTCAACTAACAGTGTGTCACATATGATAGAGGCGAATGGAAAGAGAGACTTACCCGGAGATGAAGTGACGCCTGTGTAGCGTGCAGGGAGA
>JBBMFX010030467.1:0-12022 GCA_037832545.1 Rhabdalestes septentrionalis | reverse complement strand
CTCATTGTACTGTTCTGTTCTCTTGTATGTTTGTGGATGTCATGTTGTAGTTGTCTGGATGATTGATATGGTTTTGCGTATATGTAACTGTATTTGTAATAATAAAAAAAATAAAATAATAAAAAAGAATCCAGAAATAAATCTTCTAATCTGTCACATGACAGCAGTTGTTTTCTGGATATCTGTACTATGGTACTTTTTCTTCACTGCCGACTGTTTCTGTCCAAATGTGTTAAAATGGAAAGAAAAACCTTAAGGTTGTATGACTCAAAATGTGACCTTTATAAATACTGCTACTCACAGTAAAGCAAATATTCTTACTTGGTAAACTCCTGGCACCCTATTTCTCACTTGGCTCTTGTCAGTCAAGTGAATGTGGTCCTTTATGGTCAACACACAATTTTTTTCTCAGCATTTAACCCATTCACCAAGTGAAGCAGTGGGCTTCCACCGATGTGGTGCATCCTGGGAGTGGGGAGTGAGGTTGGTAGCTGGCTGTCACTACCATTTGAACCCAAAACCTTCTGATTGCAGGGTGAATTTACTCAGTACTCAGTACAAAATAAAAAATGAGCAGGTGAGGTGTCCTTAAGTTACTTCCATTAAATAAAAGTTAATGATCTTATTAATGTTAGTTAAAATTAATGGCAATGATAGATTGCATACCATCATAAAATATACCAATATAATTATACAATGAGAAATAATTACTACACTGAAAATCCCATTCCATTTTTAAAATATTATTATACCTTATGATTAGAGATAAATGGAACATGTTAGCGAATCTTACCCCCCCCCCTTATTTTCATTGTGAAAAACACATAAGATATAAGGTATCTGACAGATTTCATCATACCATAGACGCAGCTTGCATGCCTATTCCCTGAATGTGCAATGTGTAAGACAGAAGGAAAGAAATAGTAACAAGGTGAAAAAACAGTATATTCAAACTGTATGTGACATACATCAAAGATGTATGAGGCTTCAAAATGGAGTACTGCAATAGCTGAACTTTCGGAGAAATACAGCATGGGAAATTCCTCCCTAGCTAACTCCAAGCTTCTGTCTTCAGGGCTCTGTGACACTTTGCCTCCTCCCTGTGTCATCTGGTCTTTAACAGGAGGGCCTAATGAAAAGCCAAAGCTCGAGAGAAAATTGGTCTCTTTAAATCAAAGCCATCAACAGAAGCTGTGGTCTACACAAAGCTACAATTACAGTTAATAAGATTTAATCCATAAATTAAATTATCTTCAAAAAAACTCTCTTTCCAAACGGTTTGATTAATAAACAAAGAAACACGTAAATCTTTTGCTATACGGCAAGCGTAATGTGACAAACACAATGTAGAATTCAGAGCTTAAAACCCTGATGGAAAACTACGAATTTCCTTCATCAGATTTGCAGGACGTCTGCACAGCTGACTGAGGGGCAATCTGAGATTTTCTCTGCACTGTAAATAGTCCCTTGTTATTGAAGGTTAAGGACCTGGACTGGTAATGTTCACTGCATACCAGATTCCGTGAAACACAAAAATGACGTGCGATGGAAGATCAAAAATGAGACATTCAGTCCCTCTCCAGAGGACAACCTTCAATTTCTGTGAGGTGAAGCCAAGGGATATCAAGTGACCAGCTGCCAAACAGGTGGTCTCTCTTTATAAAGGCATTGTGCCAGCCAGGACCAGACTGATTACAAGGGTCTACAGGAGATTTCCAGCAATAATGAATCTATAGTGCATGTGTTATAAAACATTGTTGCTGGTTTTGTTGCAGATGCATTACCACCAGCTGCCAACACTTGGTATGTGCTTACTGCAGTTATTCTTCCATTTGGAACACACTCTTCAGAAGTATAAAGGTATTCAGAATAGATGTGCATTATTACTGTAAAGAAATGATGGGTGGTATATTGCTTTCTTCAAAAATTGAAAGTGCAAAGATAAATATATATAAGGTAGAAATTTAGAGCCCAGGAATTGAGAGACATGAAAAGAAAATGAACTGGAAATTGATTCAGCTAAATTAGTTCTTCGGCTGTGGTCATTATACCTTTTGCTTCTGACACTGATAAGGTTGTTAGGACAGCTAGTTTAATTTGAATGTGAATCTTGTGAAAGTCACTGGACTCAAAGCAGTCTGAGGTTCGCATGTAGAGACATGAGCTGCTCCACATTCATTATATGTATTATAGCCACTGTCACTCTGCATCATTGTTTATTGGGACTAATAATCACTTATAATTAATAATTAAGCTTCTATACCATTTCTTATCAAACAGTGACTTTTTATCAAAATCATGTTCACCAAATGTAATAGCCAGAAAAATCACAACAAATACTCTAACACCTGGTCTGTGAATCCTGGCTCTGTAAAATTCTCTGTAAATCTTTGTAAGCTTGCTCCGACCCTCCACAAATGCAAGCTGTGGTCTCTTAGATTAGACAGTGTTCAAACAGAGGTCAATATTAGACTGAGAGAATTCTAAGGGTTATGGACAGAGAGAAAATTCTTACAGCTGAGAAAGTAAAACTTCTCCAAGCTGTGTCTCTGTTATATGCTGTATCCTTTAAATACTATTTGCACATTCACTTTGTTGCACTGTGATATGATGGATACATGTTGCCTCCAAAACTAGTACTTGATACATAATAGTTTTACTAATGAACTAAACAGTCTATACTAATCTTACATGGATGCTTAACAAATATGTATCTGGATTACATAAAATAAATTACAATTACTACAGCCCAAGGGAAACTCACACATGTAATTTAATTAATGTATTTTGTCATTATTAGAGGCTTAAATCCCCTCTTTCTATAGTGTTGTGGTAAAAAGAATCAGTAGGTAAATTCTGAAGGGCAAAAAATGTTTATACTACTATTATTAGAGTTAGTTTAATAAGGCTCTGGTCTTTGTTCAAATATTTGTAATATCTATCCTTTACTCAGTTTAAACTAGTTTCGACTGGAAAATACTAAGTACATGTCCATCATTGAGCAGTTACTTCCTTGGTTTCACAAAGTTTTACTACATATTTATTGCTCGTGCCCTCTTCAGAAAAAAAAGCTTCAATGTTTTCTTTCTGTCAGTAAATACATCAAGACCCAGATAAGGCACGTCTGAGCTCTTTTTTCTTCTCTTTTTTGAGGAAGTCCTTCTTCTACCCTTACCCCAAGAGCTTGTGATTAACTATGGAGGTCAGCCTCTGTGAACTTGACACGACTGCTTAAAACTTAATGATGAAGAATAAGGCTTCAAGTTTTTTCTCCTCCCCTGCAGACTTGAATCCCTCTTCTGCAGTCTCATATGGCTTACTGAACATATTTGAGTGGTACAGAAAAGGTATATTATGACCTGCATTATTGTCCTTGCTTATTTCTGTGGTGGAAATTAATTACTGAAACTGTAATTAGCTCCTTTTAGTGGCAATTGTCTGTGCTCTTGAATATTTAGTAGTGCACCTCTCCGGAGGAAAGGCCATGTCTCAGGAGATTTTCAGCAAAACATCGACCTTAAACTAATCATGCAGCATTATTTTATAAGACCCCTGTGGCTATAGCACCACAGCCCAGTTTGATTGTGCTGTAGGATGTTATGACACCTAGTTGTTATGTCACCTTTTCTTACTTAAAAGTATGGTAAATTAATTGTTGTGTACATATAACATTGTGTAAACAGCTTTAAAGACCAGTGTAATATCAAATGTGCTATTAGAGGATGTGAATTGAGCTTAAACTTGCTTGGGCATGGGTAACAATACTTAAGCGTTAAAATGCATTAAAATATCCCTACTGCCTTGCCTAAAAGGCTAATTGGTTCAAAAGCGCATTCTAACAAATATTACCTGCTTAGCACATTATACTACATATTTTAGTACAATGCACCATATTGGCAAGGCAACAAGACCCTGAGTAATAATAAACACTGAACTATGTGGGGAAGCTATTTGGCTGAATTATTTTGGGAACATCCTATTGTGTCTATTGCGACAGTACCACACAGATGCTATTAAAATGTGATTATTTACTATAAAATAAGCTCCAGGCCTTCATCAACATGAAGATTTGGACTCTAGGCTTGAATGCTTAATATACTGTGCCAGGCTGTCATTTCACAATCTCTGCCTTTTTAGGTTAAAATATGTTAACACTGGATTAGGTTGGATATAAATAAAATTGCACTCTTTCAAACTTGATGTATTCCACAAGATCTATACAGAACATAGAGAACCATAGAACTTGTAGCTATGCAAATGTTAGTGATATCTTACACTTTACATAACTACTCGTTCTATAAATTAACAATTTATTAGAAAAAAAAGAAAAAATCTCCTCAATACCAAGTTCCATATTAATTAAGCATAATCAACCAATATTGTCCTGAGGGTTACAGAAACACCATCATTAACTGGTTGAATAGCTTCACTTTTGATTTTTGAGCTTCACTTTCACCGTCTCCTGAAAGTCACTGTGTTCTTTAGCTTTACTCATTAAATCTGATTTATTGACATCCTTGTTGATCATAAAATACTGCTGTCAGAGATTTTCCAATAAGTATTTACTACAGCTTGTCTCAAGTGTGAAATAGTAACACAGTGCTGGCCATAGCTGTAACAGTAGTTTCCTAATGATCTGTTCTTTGCATTGTTGATGTATTGGTAGTGTTGTTTTTGGCGGCCTGTTCTAATTTTAGTTTTAGTCTACTCTTTGCATCCAAATGTCATTTTAGTTTTTATGAGTCATGTCCATACTCTTTTTAGTCTAGTCAAGTTTTAGTCGTCTAAAAGTCTGAGCATTTTAGTCTTATTTTAGTCAGAATGATCCACGGCTATTTTATTCTAGCTTTAGATTATGAAAACTGATGACATTTTAGTATAGTATTAGTCAATGAAAGCTGTATTTTAGTCTTTTTTATTAATGCAAGTCAAAATAGTATATGTACTTAGTAGAATAGACAATATCTAACATTTCAGTCAAACCTATTTCACAATTCAAATAAGGTTTTCTGATTACCGTATAGACTTAAGAATACTGTACATCCATTCCAGACACGGAGACACTCTGATTTGGATTGACGACATTTATTTTGCCAACCAACTATGTTAGAACTCAGACGTTCACACACAAATGTTTAAATAAAATAAATGAATAGGCCTAATATTACATCACTAAAAAGAGCAAATACAATGAAAATGTGTGTCTCTGTTGCCATAAAACTGTCACATGCACAGCCACATGACACGTCAAAGTCAAGTATATAACAGGAAGTGGGAGCTTCCTCCTTTGCTCGACCATCATCTCGCCCACCCCAGAGAATTAATCGTACTGTGAGTACTCCTTTGCTGTGCATGTTATTGAATGTTGATTCCTGGTGGCAGTCTCTAGCGTTCATAGATTAACTGCATAAACCAGCTCTCTCTATTCTCTGCCCTTGAGCTCTCCCCTCACGCTGCATGGGCGAATATCTAGATCAGTGAGTCCTCTCTTTTCTTACCTGGTCAAGAATGGTCAAGCCGAAAGTTGTGAGCTCAGCGGAGTGGGACCAGTTGTGGTCTTTGGTAAATCGGCAGGGCATCGATATCGAGCGGCTTCGGGGGGAAGTCGCTCATCTAAATCAGGTGGTGGCTCAAATTCAGTCACCGCCTCCCGAAACCTCTGCCGAGACGCCTCAGTCCCAACCAGACCCTCTGTCTTCTTCTCCCTCTCCTTCTCAACCAACTCCATCTCATCTCCAACCAAATATTTCCCTCCCAGAAAAATAGAACGGTGGTGGGCGGTGTGATGTATTTTTAACTAATCTCTCGCTCTTATTTGAGTTCCAGCCTGCTCGTTACACCAGTGAAAGAGGGAAGATCGCACTGCCCGTCTCCCTCCTCACTGGGCAGGCAGCTGAGTGGGCTACAGCGGTCCTGAG
Source organism: Rhabdalestes septentrionalis (assembly GCA_037832545.1). Lineage (NCBI taxonomy): Eukaryota > Metazoa > Chordata > Actinopteri > Characiformes > Alestidae > Rhabdalestes > Rhabdalestes septentrionalis. The sequence goes on along the minus strand of JBBMFX010030467.1, from coordinate 6,104 downwards.
GAGCGACATAGTGGAATGTTACAGCTACCCGCATTTCACTAAGCTTCTCAAGGCCGCATTCCAGCATCCCGACGGTAAGGGGGAAGTGGCCTCTATGCTGTACCATCTGCGGCAGGGAGACCGGACTAAATGCAACACTGAGATTTGTACCCTCGCCGTGCAGACCGGGTGTGGCTACTCAGCTCTCCAGATGGCTCATTATGAGGGGTTGTCTGCCCACATGAAAGACCAGCTAGTCGGGCGAGAGCTTCCTGAAGCCGTCAAAGACCTTTTCCAACTGTGTATGCACATTGACACGTGCCGGCGGTCTGCGCTCATGTGTCGACAATCGAAGTCTCAATCGGATCCCCATTAAGGATCGTCATCCTCTCCCCCTGACCAACACCGCCCTGGACACTCTCTCTGGTGCCACCATTTTCACTAAACTGGACCTACGCAACACCTACACCCTTGTTGCATGAGAGAAGGTGACGAGTGGAAGACGGCCTTCATCACTCCCACCGGCCATTATAAATGGTTATGCCATTCAGGTTGTGCAATAGTCCGGCAGCCTTCCAAAGACTGATTAATGATGTGCTCCGGGACATGCTGGGTCGCTGGGTCTTCACTTATCTGCATGATATTCTGATATACTCGAAGATGGAAGAAGAACATCTCCAGCATGTCAGGGCAGTGTTAAAGAGATTGCTGGCCCACCGACTTTACTGCAAGTTGGAAAAATGTGCTTACCACCAGCGTTCCACCACATCCTTGAGGTTTGTCATCTCCCTGCAGGTTGTGGCCATGGAGCCCCGCCATGCTTATACAGCTCCAGCGATTTCTGGGGAATGCAAAATTCTATCGCTGCTTCATCCGGGACTTCAGTTTAGTCCCGGTATAAACCATACTACCACACTCCTCTAGTGGGCTTTCTGGTGTCCCGGGATGTCCTCAGATGTAAAGGACTTCGTCTGGGCCTGTGCGGTGTGTGCCAGAGCCCAAAGTACCAACCAACCAACGTCGGGACCTCACCTCCCTCTCCCGGTCCCTCGTCGTCCCTGGTCACACATCGCACTGGATTTCATCACCGGCCTGCCTGACTCCGAAGGCAAGACAGCCATCCTGACCATGGTGGATTTCTCCAAGGCCGTGCACCTGGTTTGCCATCGGCAAAGCTAACAGACGCTATTCTTCTCAGCACCTCCGCCGACACACCTCGGGACGATTGTTCCATGTAGGTGACAGGGTTTATTTATCAACTCAAAACTTCTACCTGCACACCGAGTCCAAGAGACTGTCCCCACGCTATATTAGACCCTATCAGATCACGCACAGGATTAACCCTGTCACCTTCCGTCTTCAGCTGCCTGCTACCCTTCGGATTCATGCAGTTTTCCATCACTCCCAGCTCAAGCCCTTCGTCACCTCCCTTCTGGCACCCGCTACTCCGGAACCTCCCCCCGCCTTGGATAATTGATGATGGTGCTGCTCATACCGTCCCCTGGATCCTGGACTCACGACGCCGTGGTTGTGGCACTCAGTATCTCATCAACTGAAGGCTCCCAGCCTGGACCATCTGGAGCTGGTCTTGGAGAGGGGGGTACTGTCACATGTACAGCCATGTGACACGTCAAGGTAAAGGGGAACAAGCGTGTCACGATACTTATCAAAATGCTGTGTGAGAGACATTGTGTGTGTCCCAAAACTTTTTTCCACTCTAGATATAATTAATTTACATTAGAGTTCGATCGGTTCCAAAAAATTAAACCTGACCCGAGCCCGAGCCCGAGCCCAGCCCGGTCTGACACATTTACTGAAATTTTCGGCGTGAGTCTGATTAAAAACCTGAAAATTGTAATTTATGGGCCTTTAAAACACACATTCTCATCTATGGGTGCGTTCCTAAACTGACACCCCGAGCTCTGAGCAACTCAAATGCTGGATCACAGCCTGGTCCGACCCAAGGGTATGGCCTGGAAATATCGGGCCGGGTTCGAGTTCAGGCAGAGAATCTAAAGTCTAATTCATAGTGCCTCTCAATGGACAAAAATATTGGGAGGTAACTTCATTCAAGGTCGAGTGTATTTTACATTTTCTCCCCTCCCTATTGTACAGGAAATAACGTCTGGTCTTCTTTTTAGTCAACGAAAATTACGAGACATTTTAGTACAGTTTTTATCTTGAAAACCACATTTAGTCTCCGTCTTATTCTTCAACAAAACTACATTATATATTTAGTTTCTTTATCATCACATGACCAGCATGAATGTCGTGTCTAGTCTCATTTTTGTCACATGAAAAATGTTTGATGACGAAGATATTTCATCATCATTTTCATTGATGAAAACAACACTATTAAAAACAAATACTTTGGCTTTGGTCTGAATAAAATAAAATGAAACCACTGTTGTTTGGTATATAGACCTGTCATTTTTGTAAGAGATGTAAACGATGATCTAGATATTTTTTAATGGGTTACAGACTTTGAATCTTTAAAAATGCAGTTGTGAGACAGTAATCCAACAATTTGCATTGAAGATCCCTGAGTCCTTTCGTTTTTTCCTCCCTTGATTATGTTGCTGCTCTCTCTCTCACTGCTCTCGATCCATAAACAGTGCTAAACACTTCTTTTAATCAAAGATTAAATGTAGTTGAGCATTTACCATGTAAGTTTTGATTTATGTGTGAGAAACATTGTTCAGTTCCATTAAGTTAAATTTTTTAGCATGAGTAGGTATCACTCAGTATTCTCTACGGTCAGACTGGTACCATTGCTATCCTAGTTTTTGGGGAAATGCATTGTTTTTCTATGGCAGTGACAGTGAAAGTTTCCTGCTACACTGAGGTGTGACCATGATCAAACAAGAAGAGTCCAACACAAACAACACAGCATGACTTATTCTTCCTTTAATTATTATATGGCCAAAAATAAGTATCATTTTTTATGCATTTTGTGCCTGTGTGAATCAGTGCAAAAATGAAGTGAGAGAAGAAGAAGATGACAGAAACCACAGACCCTGATAGAATTTCTAATGTCATCATAGACTTTTGAGGTTTCCATGCCATGCACACACTGCACACACACTCACACACACACACACACACACACACACACACACACACTATCAGATTATAGATCTAATAGTTCTGCTGGGTCGGTTGTGGGTATATGAGAGCAGATTATATGGTGAGTAAATTATATCTGGTGGCAAAGTCAGAGTATTAGGATCAAACAGTTTGAGATCAAGCAAAGAGAAAGTTATAAAAGCATATAAGCCTGTCGTCCACAGATACATGCACACAAGTACACTGGTGCAGGATGCTGACATGTAAGCATTTGAAGATCCTCCCTGCTTCTTAGATGACTTAGAATTAAGCATGTCCCAGAGACATGGTTTTAAAGGGGACCTCAACAACCAACTAGACAACTAGCATACTTCATCATAGCTTCAATAACAAGAGAGCAGGGCAGCATAATATTTTGTCTGTTAATCATTATCACAATTTTGGTCTCTGCGGTACTTTTACTGCCAAAGCGTACAATACGCAAATGAGCCCCTGTCCGTTCACCGAGGTTTTTAACCGGGTGACCCACCACAGCTCTGTTTAAATATTACTGGGTGTTCTGATGAAATAAGATATTCATGTATTAAAACAAAAGTCACATTAACATTGTGAAACTTTAATAATATTTGCATACTTTAAAAATATTTACCTTTTTAATTACAGACAATTGATGGTATAAGGTCTTTAAGACCAAATTCTGTCATATATGAAAAGCATGATATTATTCCTCAGCATTTAATCCAGTGAAGCGACGGGCAACCAAGAACACAGCGTACCGGGATCAGTGTGTGGGGACGGTATCTTGCTCTAGGGAGCCTCAGAGGTGATTAACAGTCTTGGAAGATGAACCCACAACGTCCTGATCACAGGGCAAACGCCCTAACCATTAGGCCACCAGCTGCCCCAACAGTATATTGAAAGACATTATGACAGCAATACATAGCTGCATTATCATTGTATTATAATTTTGTCCATATTGTGCAGCCCTACTAGAAAGAAAAAAATCTGATTGATTAATTGCAAATTTTTGCACATGACAGCCTCATTACTGTAAGAATAGCACCCTATGGCAGGTAACAGTTCAATAACCAGACTGTGATCTTTTGTTTTTTCACAGCATCACATTTGGTTTTCTTTACCAAAATCAGCATTATTACTTAACTGGCTTGTATTACTTAACTGGATCTGAGTAACAGTCAATATCTGAGAAACAGCCCATCTGTAAAATGTTCCACAGCCCCTCATTGCAGAACTGGTGTAAAATAACCCCTGTACAGTAACCAATGACAGCATGCAGTTGTGTAGACTTTGCCATGGTGATCATGTCCTCTGATCCCCTAATCACCAGGTTAATTCTCTATTATTAGCCTGCAAGGTGAATTATATTTTCTAACTTTCAATGTCATCAGAAGCTCTTTTCGATCACTCAAAAGACTTAATGGCTTCCAACAGAAGGCCTGGACTCCTGTAGGACCCCTGTGGATTTGCCTCTGGTATCTACTTTGTAACATCAAAAACAGCATGCTAAATCACACCATAAGTATCATTACTCTCCGTAGAGTTGACTCTGGGTGTTTGAATTAAATACTGCAGTGGAAAAAAATTATTTTGCTGAATAGATTACCATAAACTATAAAACCAAACTACCTCACCTAAACAAAGTCCAACCCACAGACTTGTGAAAAAGTGCTGAAAGGGATAAACAATACTGCATTTTGATGTTCAGTGTGTTCCTCTACACAGCATATTCTGGACATACTGGATCCATTTCTGATTTAAAAAATGTTCAGTTATGCGCAGCACACATTACGGGTTATTTCCCATGATCTGTATTTTAATCTCATATTTCAGAACTATGGAGACAATAATGGCATGACAATGAAGTCAGCTTTCAGTGTAAACAGGAGACAGACACGGGACAGCGACATTGACCTTCCATAACCTCATTATGCATTTATTATGCAGATGTATTCACTGATGTCAGCATTTTACCCAGCTAGTTTCTGCAAATTACATCTTTCTAAACAAGTTCATGGCTCAGTCAGCTGCAGAAAACTTTCATAATTAAAGTAAATATAAAATGCAGAAAATAGTTTTGTTTTTTTTTACAAGATATATGATTGGTTTATGTCTGCTGATAGCAGAATGTGGCATGAAAACTGGCCCTTTTTTTAATTATCACTCCACTGCAGACACATTCTTTGGAATGACACCAAGACAAATCTGGGATTTCTAATGACCTTGTTAAGTGTCTTGATGGAATAGGTGTGTGTGCAGTAAACATACTGTCGGTAAGCAGCACAAAAGCACAAAGAATTGCTGCTAAAATGCAGCATGTCCATGTGACAAACTATGCTGTTTGTTTCACCTCAAAATCTGATTCATTATCCTTGGCGGGAGGAAAGCCTCTGTTAAAATCACCTCAATCCATAAATTTTATTGCTGTAGGACCAAAAGCATAAGTCATGATGAGGGCTAAAATGGACAATGTTTTTTTTTCCCATTGAATAAAAGCCTCATTTCTGCTTGGCTAATCCCTCATTCACAATCTTTCAGTCCAAAGCAAACACTTATTTGCCCTCATCAAGTTATACTGCTAAACAAATGCCACAAATATCAACAGTGGCATGACAAAATACACAGGGCATTGGACTAGCCTCTCTAAGACGCTATTTTACAGCATCTCATAATGTAGCAGTGAAGATAGGGCATTAAGGCAGTAATCTTTTTGGTGTCTATGCATGTCGTGGAAGTTATCTTGTATAACACATGGAACTCATTCCTAGAACATTAACTCGCGGGTTCAAATTCAGACAGAGTTCAGATCTGTCAGAACTAATGTATTAAGACGTGAGTGAATCAACTATAATATAAAAAGAATAGGCAAAAGTGTGTCTTTGCAAAATAAGTGTTATTCTATAAACATAACATTGTGATTTGCTACCTAAAATATGTCTTGGCAATGTTTGTCACATATGATGAGAGATGAAGTGACGCCTGTGTAGCGTGCAGGGAGAGCTCAAACGCGAGAGACGCGGAGGAGCGGTTTATACACGCAC
>JBBMFX010030457.1:0-12023 GCA_037832545.1 Rhabdalestes septentrionalis | reverse complement strand
GAAAAAGAAGAGAGAAGGAGAAAAAAAGAGAGAGAGATAGAGGAAGAGAAAAGAATAGAGAGAGAGAGAGAGAGAGCGAGAGAGAGGGGAAAAGAAAAGAATAGAGAGAGAGAGAGAGAGAGAGGAAGAGAGGAGAGAAAGAGAGAGAGGAAGAGAGGAGAGAGAGAGAAGGGGAAAGAGAGAGAGAGAGGAAGAGAGAAGGAGAAAGGGAGAAAGAGAGAGAGAGAGAAGAAGAAGAAAGAGAGAGAGAGAAGGGAGAGAGAGAGAAGGGAAAGAGAGGAAGAGAGAAGGAGAAAGAGAGAGAGAGAGAGAGAGAGAGAGAGAGAGAGAGAGAGATGGACAGAGAGAAGGAGAGAGAGTGTGTGAGAGATGGAGAGAGAGAGGGAGCGTGAGAGAGAGAGAGAGACTACTGTAAAAGAAATGTCTCTTGTAGGAATAAATGAAAACAAGACTTTTCCATGCTGTTCAGTGCCGCTGCCTCTTCACTCTTTCCTCCTCTTCATGTTCGCATTGTGTCTATACAACTTAATTACCTATATATCATTCAAATTATGATTTATATTACATTATTATCTGCATGAAATAATATATGTATTACTTACTATGCACATTCAGTGTAATTTAATCTAGTTCACAGACAACTGGATGTTAAAGGAATTTCCATCTACTGCCATTATGTGAAATTAATGAGCACAATAGTACAGTGAATCTGAAATAAAGTAACCAGACCACTGATTTCATTCATATTATATAATATCGGGATGATTCTCTTTGTTTAAATCAATGATCACCGATCTAACAAAAGCAACACAACAGTGGACAAATGGTATCGACACAACAGGAGTATAATGGATGAGGGGTCTGAAGCACCTAAAAAAAAAAAATTAGAATGACAAAAACAACAACAACAACAATAATAATAACGATAATACATTTTATTTATAAAGCACTTTTAAAGGTTCTCAAAAACGCTTCACATAGAATTGGAGATGCTATTTTTTAAAACAGCCTTTAACGCCATTTTTCTCACTATGTGACGTGTCTTTCAGCTATCAATGTTAAAATTAGAACGAATAAATATATGCAAATTATGCTTGATCACCTTAAGTGCCCCCAGCACGCACCACCTCACTACATCCCACATTCATGTGGGTTTTCATGTTCGTGTGAATCGCGTGTTCACACAATGAATATAATTCTCAATTATAGAGTCATTACTGCATCCTGATTAAGCTTATTTTTCTCCTCATACGGCTTCAACACTTAATAAATGGAGAATTAAAGCGAATAAGGCACATTTAATCGATGGCAATTCCTGAAGTACTCTTAATCATTTAATTTGTTGGACAATTGTTTGAAAGTGGAGACTTTCCTTCCACAAAACAAGACTCGGCAACGGCATAATTATTCTTTTATTTGTTACCTTTTATTTGCATTTTGTCTAAAGAGTTTAGAATGTTTAGATTTTTTGGTTCATTTAATGATGAAAAAAAAAAAGGATAGTTCTGCTTTCTGCAAAACCGTCAAATAACAATAAAATGAGTTCTGTTACTCAGGTCTGTGAATGAAAATAAACGATCTCGCCCTCTGTTTCCCGTTTTGCTCGCTGCGGTGTGTTCTGAATGAGAAATAAAAATGTTAAAAGAGTGTTTCGCATGTTCAGCCAAACTGAAAGGATTAGTATTATTTTTGCAAAGGAGGTTCCCAGATCCCCCCGCCCCCAGCTGGATTCGTCTCAGGCCCTCCAGCACCCCCCCCCGGTTGTGCTCCAGGAGGCTCAGACGTGTGTGGACTGCCTCACATGTGTGTTAGGTTAACTCTATCAAATGGCTTTGGAAAGGCACATGAATTTACACAGTTGACTGTGAGCACGGTTTGGCCTAATTGGGTCTGCGCGTATCGACTGGCCCCCTCTCGTCCGCGGTCGATCCTCCAGCGCACCATCGAAAGTCTGGGCTCCTGTTTTAATCCCGGTCTTTGGAGCTTCATACAAGAGGCACATGAGGAACACACACACACTATACACATTTCAATAATCATTTCTTGTCAAGACATGGAGCTGCGGGCACAGAACTGTGCAAAGCACTTGCAAAAATACGATTTAAAAATTGTTTAGTCAGTATTTTTTTTAACATTAGTGTTACTAAATAGTCTAAATTGAACTAAAAAGAATGAAAACAAATAATGTCATACAGTAAATAGTGATGTTATGTATGTAGTTTAGATCAGAAATCTGGTTTGACTCAGTCAGTCTTTATTAAATTAAATCAGGAGCTGCAGATGGAGTTTCCTAAATCCAAACAATGGCTGGACGAACTGAGGAGGAATCTGGAACCGAACCTGTGTTCTCCTCACCGACTCACACAGTACTTTTACAAGCAAAACAAATCTGGACGAAATAAACAAACAAAAAGTGTTAACTGCTAGACACATTCAATATTCTGTGAAAAATGGCTTGGAAAGGGTGCCTAAGAATTTTGCAGTAGACATATACAGTACCGTGTAAAGTCTTGCGCACCTATGAAAATGGTTTATATCCGCAGTGGGTTTCTTCTGCCAGCAAAAACACAAGTGAAATAAATTAAAACCAACAAGAAAGCAGTAAAAATGTCTCAAGATTTCCTTTTTCTAAAAAGGAGATGATATTTTGTGAGCTGGTTAGAAGAACACAGGTTTGATTTCAGATTTCTGCTCGGTGCCTCCAGTCATTTTGTGGATTTATAAAATTCCATAAGCAGCTCCACCTCATTTAATCTAATGAAGTCAAACCAGCCAGACCAGGGATTTAAAATTTGTTTTATTTCTCACATGAGTGTTACTGATTGCAGCTAAAATGAATATTGGACTTCCATGAGGAAAGAGGTCTGGAAATGTCCTGGATACACTTTTTCACAGATAAAACCACTCTTCACTGCAATAATCTTAATTGTATTTATTGTAATATGAATGTTTTAACATTTACATAACATTAATGTCCAGTAGAAAGCAGGGTTTAAGTATAATTTTCCCAGGAGCCTAAGACTTTTGCACGGTTCTGTATATGTAGACAACATCTTCAGTCATCACATTAAAATACCTTCCTAATATTGTTTGGATTTCCCTCATGCTTTGGACTCCATGGACTCCACTTGACCTCTGAGGGTGCTGTAATTCTGCACCAGAGCATTAGCAGCAGTTCCTTCATGTCCTGTGCTTTCCGAGTAGGGGCCTCCATGGATGTATGGATTTGTCTAGCACATCCCACAGATGATCAATAGGATTAAGATCTGGGGATTTTGGAGGTCAAGCCTTACTTTTTTTATCATGTTCCTCAAACCATTTCTGAACATTTATTTAGTGATGCATGAGGAATCCTGTGGATGGCCATGTGTGAGCACATTACCACCAAGATGTTGAGGAAGAAGGCAAACAGTTGGAGGCAGTTTGACGCTCTGGGCAACGATCTGATGGGAACGTTGTTTTGACATATACCACCTACCTAAACACTGTTGAAGATCATGTGACAATGTAACTGCCTGAAGGCTGTGCCCTCGTTTATCAGGACAATTTTCCCATCAGATCGTTGCCCAGAGCGTCAAACTGCCTCCAACTGTTTGCCGCCTTCTTACAGAATATCTTGGTGGTAATGTGCTCACACATGGCCATCCACAGGATTCCTCAATTCACGTCTCAGTGCTGAAGCTCTGTTTTGAAGTTCTGAAAGCTCATTTGGTGTAGTTCTGAATGCCCTTTAGGAAGTGGTTAGCATGGGTACTCTGACTGGTCTGCAGATACACAGCAAGCTGTGATGGACTGTGTGTTCTGAAACCTTTCTGTTGTAGCCAGAATGGACATTTTCAGAATTTCGGGCCACAGTATCTTTCTTGTGCGATGGGACCAATAGTCAGTGCTACCCAATGAGCCTTGACCTTACCATATAAAATTTTATAAAGTCATCTAAAGAATGCCTATATGGCTTCTCTATGACATTTATGGGAGTGTTTATATTTTCTTGTCTCAATGTTTTATTCTTGCGCCATCGGGACAATTTAGTTCTGAAATTATGCAAAAAAAACTCCACATATATCCACACATTCGCACAAACACACATGCATGCACTGCCCTGGATTAAACTGTTATCCTCTTCTCTATCCCATCGACTATCTGAAATTGCCCCGCTGAGATTTCTGACTTGCAAGAATCTGTCGTTGAAGTTGTTTTATTGCCCATGGTGTCCTTTTGTCAGAAGCAGTGTGGGAGTTTTCCCCCTCTTGGCCTGTGTTTTGTGTGACTTGATGGAGTCCTAATAACGTGGCTGGACTTTATATCCTGCACGGCGATGATGTGGTCGCACGTATGAAACCTTTGGAAGGCCAAGAACCCATAACTGGCCACGTAATTGCCTTTTTCCCTTTTATAACTCGCCTCGGTGTGAAGTCTGACCTCTCCATTTTCTTCCACGCCTACTTCCAGTGAAGACTATTTTCATTAGAGAAAAAAATACAAACCCTGAAAATATCCTCAGTCTGCATTTGGTTTGTAGGCAGATCTAGGATTTGGCAAAGGTTTTGCTAATAAAGAAACATGGGATGGTCTACAGCCAGTCTGGTGCTGCGTTTTCCAAATCCTGGATGGAAAGGTAAAACCTTGCCAGCGCTCCTCAGAGCTCCAAACCCAAGAATGCAGTATGATATGCTGTTTCAGGCCGAGCTACATGTGCTATGAAGCCAGGTTTTTCAACCACTGGGCCGGGGGCCACTGATGGGCCGCGGAGGTTTTTGATTGGGCCGCGAATCTAAAATTGAGACAGGCCATTTTTCTGCAATTGGTTATTTAAGTTCATGTAATTTGGCCAAGTGGGCCTTGGCAACATGCTGTGATAGACAGGTGGGCCTTCATGTTGCAAAGGCTGAGAACCATTGCTCTAAAGTACAGGTAGAACAGGGGGTCCTTGAGTTATGAAGGACTCGACATACAACGTTTTGCTCACATGGGCAAAATAGTTTAGTGGCATGTGGCAGACAATACCCAGAAAAAAGTGTAATGTGGCGTATGAGTGTGGGAGGATGCTTATCTTAATGGGGTTTTCCACCGCCTGGTACCAGCTCTGCTCAGTTCGACCCTTCTCTGAACTGAGCTGGTACCAGGCAGTGGAAAACCACCATAAGTGCAAGTGTTCTGTTTGTGTTGCTTTGTTTGGCAAATTTACATACTATAGATCATTTTTTAAATTTTTTCTGTTACTACAGCACAGTATACAATGTATTTATGTTTTCCAAATTTGTGTTTTTATGTTCTAGCTCCTACAGGACAGGTTATTTACGGTGGCCCAGAAATGTCAACGCAATTCAAAAGCCACAACATGAGAACGAAGAAGTTCTGAGAAGGAAGTGAAATGTTCCTAGATAACTGTAATTATCATCATGTGATGGTCACATATAAGCAATGTTATTTAAGTTGTTTACATTTTCCTATTTCATTACTCTGCCATTGAAAAAGGTTATTTCGACAAATTAATTTAACGTGGTGCAAACTATTAACGCCACATTTAGGCTTTCATGTGTCACCTATTCATTACCATCGATTGTTCCCCGGAAACCCAAACCAATGAGACCACTTTTCATTTCCATTGTGACTTTTGCAGTCGTGTTGTGGCTTTTGTATTGTGTTGACATTTCTGGGCCACTGTAGTTATTGAGTTTGGTGTGTTCTGACTGTAATCCGGGTTACATCACTGTAGGAACAGATCTCGGTCGTAACTCGAGGACCCCCTGGTACTTCCACCCCCCATCCCCACTGTGGCAGCCTGTGACGGCAGCTCTGCTAGTTTCTGAGTTTCTTTCTTATTTTCCTCTATTATTTTTATGTTACTTTTTAACTTAAGTATAGTAATCTGATTCTGAAGTCATGACAGAACTTTATATTACTTTGTTAATTCATTCTATTCTTTTGTTTTCTTAATTTTGCTGCTCTTAACTTCGTACTGTCCACTTTCTGCCATTACTTTGAAAATTTCCTACTTGTGGGACTAATAAAAGTTTATCTTCTCTAATCTTATCCCTTACAAGGAATATTCAGACATTTCCATTTGTGTCTTTACTGGTTTAAGTATATTTACCCTTTCAGAGAGGGAGTTTTTATAACCCGTTGAATGTGAGGGGCACAGATCCGTGTCTGAAGCACAACTAATGGTTAATTGTCATCGTATAGGAAAACAACTCCTTATATGGAAGTTCCTCTGGTTTGTGTTGGTGTTTGAGGTGTCAGGCTTCATGCTGAGCTTGGTTTTGTATTCCTGTGTCACGTAGAACCAAAGTTGATAATACGGAAAAGTGAAAACCACTGCTGAAGTTTTAAAAAGGGTGTCACACACAAATAAACATAAATAACAACATTTATTTCAGGTCTTAGAAACAAAACCAAAAAATGTTTGAACCCATGAGAACTTTCAGGATAGTCTCTGTTCACAAGTGGGTGGGGATAGAGGGAGGGGGTCCAGTGGTTGGTTGGTGTGGGTTCAGAGCGGCAATTTCAGGCAAACAGCAATACAGAAGCAACCAACTAATGTCTCTTTCATGCTGGAAGTTCCATTACAACTCTAATATACATTACTTTTGGGCATTTTATAGTTTATGATAAAAACTGCTTTGCTTTTTCTCTGTTTTTGTCCTTTTTCTATTTTTCTAACATAATTTCTAACATTTTATTGATTTTGAGTGCATTAATGACAAAGGGTTTAGGTCACTTTTTGAGTTGACGATTACTTGAGATACACTGTATGGACAAAAGTATTGGGATGCCTGACTATTGGTATGCTGAAGCATTGGGACTGCCTTGGAAGAAAGGGACCAAACCCAAACCCTGGAGATATTACATACGGTCTCAGACACACGCATATAAACACATGCACACACATATGCCTACAACTGTGATTTTTGCATTCATGTGCAGGAGTGCTGCTTCATTACTGTACACTTGTGGATCTGGATTATCTGGATCAATCTGGAAAGCAGCATCTGCTAAATGAATAAAGGTTAATGCTAAATATCCATGACTGCTGAAGGTTTTCAGGTTGATCAGCGTAATGATTTTCTAACACCAAACTTCTGTCAGAAAATGCTGTGTTTTTTTCGACTGGAACCAAAGACAAATCTGTTTTGCATGAAACCGTTTACATGGTGAATGCAGGGAATACCAAGAATACTGAAGACAGCGTGCGACTCAGGGCTAGTCCTCCTAGCCTTTGGTCACTGCCAGACCTGAACTCTAAGTCCCCAAATTCTGCCTGGCTTTTATCCTAGAGAATATGAACACCAATCACACAGACAACGGAAAATAAACAAACTAACCGCATTCAAGTGAAGTAAATCCTCAGTGCATAGACTGGCTGCTCAAAAATGGAGCAGGTAAGATCAGTCTCATTGTGTTAAACATTCAGTTAATATGGCCTTGGGCACCAGTTTCCAAAATTTGGGGGCAACAACCCCCCTACACTGAGAATTTGCATGCACACAGCAACCCATACACCCACCCATCCTAACTCTGCCCCCATGTCCAAACCCCGCCCCCCCAACGTGTAGACTTCACATTAAAAAAATGCTTCCAGTACCCCTGACCCAACCACAAAGTCACACTTCACAATTTCATACAGAAATGCATCTAGCTGCATTTCCTTTTTTTGGTTAGGATCCACTCAATTAAAAGGGTAATATTATTACAAGTGATAACAAGAGTAAAAAGTGTAATGTCTACATAAGGAACAGTACTGCAATCCAGCTGTTACAGCGAACACATCAGCAGTAAATACATTATTATATTCCATCTATCTTCTACCCCTTTATCCCACACTCAGGTCCTATCCCAGCTGCTACAGGCGGAGGTGTGGTACACCCTGGACAGTCGCCAGCACGTCGCAGGGCCACACACTCACCTGTCCCCAATCACGCATGTCTTTGGTAGTCAGAGGAAACTGGAGCTCCCGGAGGAAACCCATGCAGTCACGGGGAGAACATGCAAACTCCACACAGTAAGACCCTGTGCCCGACCCGGGAGTCGAACCCAGGACCTTCTCCCTGTGAGGTGACAGCGCTAACCCCTGCACCACAGTGCCGCTCACATCGTTATATACATTGTTAAACTGCACACTTTTAGACACGATATGAAGAGTGTTTGCAGCGATGCCTGGGTGGTTTCTGAACCCTGTACAGCACCGCTCCTGCTTTTCATGTCAAAGCTTGATTCCTGCCATCTGCTCGGTATTCACTCCTCTTTCAGAAACAAATAAATAACTCCCCGTTTGGAATAGATTTTAAAACATGCTGAAATCATAAGCAATCCTGTGGCAGGCACCAAGGTCACTCTCCCTGTGCCATGGATTTCTCTCCCGGCCCTTTGATTATCTGTCTTTACTTTCTCAAACATTTGCAACAGCGCACAGGTTCAGGATGTTTTGCTCCATACTGTGATATTACAGTGCTCCCAGGAGAACTTGTGGGATGTAAATGGATGGTGTGGCTTCTCTCACTGTATTACATGCCATGATTTGTTTGCATTACATTGTATTGAGATTTATCGGCATGTATTCCTTCCCATTACCATCAGACTCTATAACTCCCCCTGTCACACACCCACACTTCAGACTCTATAACTCCTCCTACATCACACACACCCATCAGGCTCTATGACTCCTCCCCCTGTCACACACACACACTTCAGACTCTATAACTCCTCCCTCTGTCACACACATACCCTTCAGACTCTATAAGTCCTCCCACATAACACACAAACACACACACATTAGGCTCTATGACTCCTCCCCCTGTCACACACATCCATCAGACTCTATAACTCCTCCCACATCACACACACACACACACACACACACACACACACATCAGGCTCTATGACTCCTCCCCCTGTCACACACATCCATCAGGCTCTATGACTCCTCCCCCTGTCACACACACCCATCAGACTCTATGACTCCTCCCCCTGTCACACACACACCCATCAAACTCTATAAATCCTCCCCTGTCACACACACACCAGAATCTGTAACTCCTCCCCTTATCAAAGACCCACCCATCAGACTATATAACTCCTCCCCCTGTCACACCTCCACCCATTAGACCCTATAACTCCTCCCCCTGTCACCGACACACCCATCAGACTCGGGAATATAAATATATTAATAAGGCTTTTCAATGCATGTTGAAGTAAACGGAGATGTGATTCATCATACTAGGCTGTCTTTCTGCCTTGTTATCCCTTGGTCCAGTTCTGATGCACATGTGCCCATCCTAGGTGATTTTGGCGGTGGACAGGGGTCAGCATGGTCTGCACCCTTTACACAGCACACTGTGTCCTTTCTATTACAGCCAGCATGACCTTTTTAGCAATTTGTGCTATAGTAGCTCTACTGTGAGACCAGACTAGTGTCCAAAACAGAAGCTCTTGTGAAGGGCATTGGTTAGTACCTACCAAATATTGTCCAAAATAGAATAAAAAATAGAATAACTGAACTATCTCTCTTTTTCTTTCCCCCAACACACCAACAGCAGTGTCTCCAATCCTTTGACAGGTGGCGCTGTTACAAGAAAATCTAAGTAATTCATTTCACTTGTCAGTAGTTTTAATGTTGTGACTGATCAGTGAATGTGAGCTACTGTATTACATACACCTGTGTGTGTATAAAATGTTTTGAGCCAATAAAAACCTTTGTTAAGTAGCTTTTGATATCTGCCAGCCAACCTTTTCCTTGGCATTTAGAGAAGATTACATTAAAGGAATGGGAATTAATATTTTACTGCAACAAAGAAATGAAGAAATGTGAGACGGCTCAAGATTTCTTCACAGTACTGCAGTTCCAATATATGGAGTTCTTGATAATGTCTGAAAAACAACTGTGTCCCAATACTTGTGTCCGCATAGTGTATACATCAATTTATAGCCAGAGATTTTGAGTGCTGTCCACTGTTCGCTCCCTATTTTTGCACTTTTGCCAAAAAATACACTACGAAACCAAACCCCTTAATTTTACCCCTTAACATAACCTTAATTTCCAGAAAAGTAAGGAAAACTAAGTGGAAAAGTGCACAGATTAAGTCTGATTAAGGGGTAAAACTACAGAATTTTTCACATTCACATCTTAAATCCACTTTTAAGGTAAAATTAAGGGAACGGTTTCCAAATCAATGACCACTTAATTCAAATTCGGGTTTTAGTCAGATTTTCAGGGGTAATTTAATGTAGAGTTAAGCATATTTTAAGTAAATAGTGTTTCATAGTGAAATGCTCAACCTGACTGGCTACAGTTGTGACAACCCGAACACTATGAGTGGTAGCTTCTGTCTTCTGGTTTGCTTGAGGCAAAAATCTAAAATGTGCTTCACAGTATCATAATGCTAAATTAAACATTTGACCTTTTGAAGGTTATTCTTATCTGCCTATCAAGCTTTATTTTAGACTCGGTGGGCAATGCTACATGCTCCCTTTTATGTAGATTAGTCAGACAAGTGCCCCGCTACATTAGGATATCTTTTAAAGTCAGCACATGGAAATATTTCCTCCCACTACTTATCCACCACTGTCTTAATATGATGGATGGCGATCATTAAAAATGTACACAGTCTCATGACCGTGTAATGGCCCGGGGGGGCCTTTGAGTTCCTAAACTATAAGAATATTCCGCAGTATCTGGGGGGAAACATCTATCTTCAGCGTATTTGTGTGTGTGTTTTTTTTCCCTGCAAGGCTATCGACCACGCACAGAGCGTGGCACGCTTAAATTCACACCCACACACAACACCATGCCTCAGAATCAGAATGTGGTTATTGTTTTAAAACAAGCACTGCAAGGCTGACTGAATGCATTTGTGCTCATTACGCCATGCCAAAAAACCATTACAGCCATTCAGAAATCCTAAAACAATTAACCCCTAGAACTCAGAGTGTAGTACTAATAGCTGGTATACTTAGACAAATATAAATAGTGTTTTTCTTTCTTCCACGCTCATCATTTACTGCTCTTTCTCTCGGCGCGCCGCAGCTCGTCCGCTCTCTGGACCCCCTCCCCGGTTTCGCCAACTGTATTCCATGGAAAGTAGCTAAAATCTGCTCGAAAAGTCGCTAGATGTAGCTAGGTGATGTCAAGCGTATATTTGCATATTGATGATGTAATTATGTGGTATTTGCATTCTGCGTGTTTCCCTAATCCTTCCTCGTGTTATCAATTATGTTGCATATTTTCATGACAGACAACACAGCGGAACTTATTAACCAGCAGTTACATCCTCTGTAATGAAATAATTCCGGAATCCGGATTTATAACTGCGCTGGACAAATAAATTCTGTAGGTAGTTAAATAGTTTTATTTCAAGCAAAGGAGAAGCAGGTAAGTGATTGGCCCGTGGCAACATCGTTTGCACATGCGCAGCTCATTCATATCTCTGTCAGCTCTCGTGCTGTCACGGGAATGTGCTGCTGCTCCTTTCAGTCGGAGGAGCGCTCACTGATCAGAGCAGACAAAGGGAGATGAGTAACTGTACCGGGAAAGCAGGACCTCGCGCTTACAGGACAGTACTGGCGGCATTTGGAAAGTTGCTAAGGTTTGTCCAAAAGTCGCTAGATTTGTCACTAGGCCCTTTTTTGAAAAAACGTCGTAAAGGGGGTCTGAAAAGTCGCTAAATCTAGTGACAAAGTCGCTAAGTTGGCAACACTGCCCCTCCCTCTGTGGGTTTTCCCCACCAACTTGTGGGCGGAGACAATCTGGAAGCTCTCTTGGGTCTTGTGTTTTCTTTTGTTTGTTTCGAAGATCGTCAAGTAAAAGAAATTTGTGCATATTTGTTCATGTTTGTTTGTGTGTGATGTCATACCTATATGTATGTATATATGTATGTATATGCAGCTATGAATCGGCCGGGTTTGCTTCGGGGAAAAGTTTTTTAAAGAAGCCTCCCAATGGAAACTTCGACTAGACGAAAATTGCCTTGTGCGATGTGGAGTTAGTTTACTGTAGGAGTTCTTCCAGTCTCAAGTACCACCTA
>JBBMFX010030428.1:0-12025 GCA_037832545.1 Rhabdalestes septentrionalis | reverse complement strand
CACCCCCAACCACTCTCTTGTATACAGTATGTAGTTTCTTGCACCTGGATTTTGTGTGTATGTGAGTGTAGGTGCTTGTTCTTTTTTTTAAAGAATGAAACATCTCAACTGTAGGAAAAACGGGAAAAAATATCCCAGGAGAGCAGTATTATGATCAGGCAGGCAAATAGGCTTACAAAAGTATTAAATACTTAATGGCCAAAAAGTGTGTTTAACATTAATTTCACATTCAATTGAAGCAAAATATCTTTTTGCGTTAAACAGTTGCATGCAAAAATGTAAACACCACCAGTCAGATTCTTTATTTTGTTCATTTTCTAAGTGCAAATAAGTAAATTTTCCTTACTGAGAACATGCTATATGTTTGCTCCATTTTATATATGGGAACAAAAATGAAGGAGAGCAAATTTTTCAAATGTGAAGTCACCTTTGAATAGACCAAATCTGTGGGGGTTTTCAATAAAATAAAAAATAACTGCACAGTTAAATGTGCAACAGTGTGTTCGCTTTAGAGGATGCGTTCAGCAAAACAACTTAACATTTGCATCTAACTGCATAAATGTGTGTGTGTGTGTGTGTGTGTGTGTGTGTGTGTGTACATGACCTCATATCCTAACATTGCCTAAAAACAAGAAACAAGTGGATGTGTGTGTGTGCGTGTGTGTGTATGTGTGTGTGAGGCATGTGAGTGATGATCAGAGGTACAGACGGCCAAGTGAACTGAAAGCCGTTTATTTCTGGATGAGTGAGGATGGAGTGTAAATAATCGCAGTCTTACATTATAGATTAATCAGACGCTCAGCTGGATCTCACACACCATGCTTCGCTCCAGAACATAAACACAACTTTAGGATGAACCCACATCTGTGCCGGTATGTGTGAATTTGTGTGTGTGTGTGTGAGAGAGAGAGACAGAGAGAGACAGAGACAGAGAAAGAGAGAGACAGAGAGAAAGAGAGAGAGAGAGAGAGAGAGAGAGAGAGAGAGAACTTTCAGATTTGACCTATTCACACTCCGCCCACTAATGCATTGGTTCATGGCAAACATTCAACTCATTGAGAAATTAAATGCAATGTGTTGTTTTATTTTGAAGGTGTTTATTTTGCATTTATGTGAAAGGTCACACTGCTATCATGGATCAGGTGTAGGTTTTTTGTGTAATCAAGTTTACATTAGTTTTAACTGCACACAACAACTCATTCCAGGCCAGCATCAACTCTAAAGAAAGTGTGCTACACTTCTCATTCTCATTTTGTTAACATTCTACTAAGCTTACCAAACCTGGGTACAACTGCTATGAAAGAATGTGTGGGGCAGAGCATCAACCTGCCAGTTTCAGCACTAATGGTGAATTTAGAGAGAGCGGGAGATCATGCATGGGTTTTATTGGCACAGCTTTTTTCCCTTTTACACTTTTCTGTTCCTACCAGCATTTTTGTCACCTCCCTGAGGGTCAGCCGCACAGCAGGACACTGACCTTGGCAATGAGAAGTTCCTATGCAAGGGAGTACCCTAGACAAACACACACACATGCACACACACACACACACACACACACACACACTGGATGCAGCTGCAAAGCATCTTGATAACATCCGACAACCTTCTAACTTGTTCACTCCTCCTCCTTGTCCTATGTGTGTCCTTTCTGAAACCTTCGCTGGCCTTCTGAGTCACACACACTCTCCAAACCTCCGTCACTCTAATCTCACTCTACAGTGCAATGTTTATGTTACCACTTCGTCTGTAAGGTGGCATATGTGTGTTAACACACATGACTACAAAACATACATATTATTTTCAAAGCAGTTACAGAAGCATTTCCAATAGTTACTGAACAATGAGACTTCAAGGGGTGGAATATTGATGAAAAATGTAAAAATGTAAAAAACTGTGAAACGGTGTGGCTTTTACATGTCCTTCCATTCACTCAAAATCTTATTACCATTTTATTTGCACTTAACAAACTGTCCAAACACTGTTTTAAATAAAATGTTTTCATATTTGTGTTTAAAGCTGATGATTTATGGTTGAAACCTACAAGAATGGCTGCTGTTGTATAATGTATGGACTTTTTGAAGAAACAAATGCATGATGAACACTGTCCTTATAGGCACAAATGGAATCATTGGATGGCCGAGATCATTCTGAAACAGACTTCACTTACCAAATTTTATACAATGCACAATGTATCAGTCTTTTCTCTAGTCTAGAACTGTGTAAATGGGGCAAAAATTGTAGAACCATGTGAACCATGGGAACAGCATACAAGAAAAATTTGAGGAGTATTAATAGGGGAAATGAATGAGGACAACCTCTGCTAAACTGAGAATGAGGCAATTATTCTCCACGGTCACCAACAACAGATGACAATGAGGGGACATTTGTGAAGGGGGGTGACTGACTTTCATGGTGTTTCATGGTTTTTCCTTTGTTTGTAATCAGAAGGATAGTTACACTACATCTCCTTATTGAAACACCTGGACAGTGAGTTTATAGGTCTGATCAGCTATGAGGAGTTTATTATAGAACAGTACAATGGGCAAAACATTCTACATTATTATGAGTGAGGATAGCAAACTAGAACAGTGTGCTTGAGAAGAGTGTTCTAAAATATTCCCTTTTTTGGTAAGGCTAGTGTTCTACATCCTAAAAACACATTGTTTGGTTTCACTTTGTCCCCAGTTGACAACACTTGTTGATGCGACCCACACAACAAACTTTTTGGACACCCTCCCTCATTGACAAATGCTCAGCGATATGCAAGTAAAACTTTATTTGGTAATGCACCAGGGACATGTTCAGACTGGGATAAAACACAATATAATGCCACTCAGTGGGAACGTAGGCCATTATAATATGTTTTTGTTTTGTGAAAAATTGCAATGGAAACCTGTACACAGTCTAGAAACTTGTCTAATATATGCAACGTTTCTTAAGAAAATGTAATGCACTTCACATCACTGGGTACGACAGAGTAATCAAACACTTTGTCTGTGTTTTCTGGGTCATTGTGCTCTGGCCTTCATTGTGTGACAGGACTCTAACACTGCACTATAAATCTTTCTCAAACTATTGCTGCTCTTATCCTCTATGATAGGTTTATTAAACAACTGACCTAAAAAAAAAATGACACCAGCACAGCATGCCTGGATATGGTGACAGAGCCTGATTTTTCTTTAAAAATTCCATTTTGTGAAAAATTATTCTCTCTGAGGCAGCAGGAAGATGTGTGTGTGCAGTTGCCAGTTGCTACAGTCAGTCATGCTGCCCATTTAGTGAGTGCCTTGTCTGTTTGTGTGCATGTGTGTGTTTGTGCCTGTGTATGTGTGTGTGTGTGTGTGTGTGTGTCCAAGTGTGTGCGTTTTCAGCTTCTTCTCTGGATGCTGGATTGTTAGTGTCCAGTTTCAATAACCTCTGACCTTGTCAGGCTAATTAGCAGTATTCCCTCAAAGCTCAGGAGGACTCACATTCTGCTGCCCTGTCTACCGGCCTTCCTTCATCGTTCTGCCTTCATTTAGAATATTAACCTCACCATCACCCCCTCACCTGTTACTCTATATCGCACACTGATGGTAGAAAGCTCGTTAATTACTCATTGTTAAGTGTGATGCATTTAATTACATCCTTTACTCATGAACAAAATATCACATCAATGCCGAAAGTAAGACAAAAGCGTGATACGATAATTGACTTTTAACAAGAAAATTTAGTGCAGCACTATTTATAATATACTACATATCATATGCTCCAAACCTCCAAAATCAACCTGCAATATCCAGATTCATACGCATTCGTATGGAACCTATGAACACATTTTAATACATTAATTTGTTGTTCTCCAAGAACCATCTTTCTAGAACCCAGGTCTTTCTCCTTAATGTGATGGATCCATTGGTAGTAAAACTAGTATATGAGGAGGACCAACAAACAGGAACCAAGACTCAGAGGAGAAAAGGCTGTGTTTTAGAGTGTTTTAGAAAGCACCACTATGAACTCAAAATATATAAATCATATGAGCATAAAGAAGAACCAATGCTCAGAAAAAAACCTTTTCCCAATATTATGTTTAAGAATCACTGAGAAGAAACAAGAACGTAAAAAAATGTAATGCATAAGAGCACAAAAAGGATCCACTGAAAGGGCTCCTTTGAGCATGAGGAAGAATAGAAGAGAGAACACCGAAAGACCAGTAATATCCCAGTGACCGATGATAGATGTATATCAAAGTTTATCTGTGAGAATTTGGTGAAAAAACAGATACTGAACCAAATCAGTCCGGTCTTTGCAAATTAGCATGAAAGGTTCATTCCTTTATATGAACAGAAAAATATAACAGATATGTCTTTAATAACTAGGGTGATTAATAATAGGTTTATGCTAGAATCAACTTGTGGTCATCGTTATAAAGTTAGTGTTTGATAGTGTTCTTTGGTTTATCCTGTTATCACCATTACATTAATGCTAAGTAATGTTTATGCTTTGGGATTTTAAATTTTATACGAACACCAAGCTGACAGTGTCTAAAATATGTAGACATTTGCCAGCAGAATAACTCACAGTTTACACCAAACAAATGTGTTTAATTTTAATATATCCATACGTACGCATATCAACACGCATATGATACGTTAACTGTTAAAAGGTCTTCTCTAAAACAGTGGAGATTCCTGATTGTGTTCATTTAATAGTTTACATTGTTTTTCTCTTTAATTCTAAAATTCTAATAAAATTAAGATGCAATTAAACAATCAAGTACTTCAATAGGCAAGCAATGTTAGTAATCTAATTATATTTTTATAGTGTCTATAGTGTAATAATTCTTTGGATGCGGATGATACAACATTTTAAAAGATAATCAGCACAAAAAAGCCAATTTTCAAAGTAACACTGCCAACATTGTCTGCATGTTGTGGACACTACATGTAACTGTACATTTGCACAAAAACTTTTTGTGTCATACAGTGTTGTTCTGGGTGCTTTAGAACAATGAAGATTAATTAATGAACCTGATTATTCCTCTCCAGGGTTGAGGAGTTAAAGTGATAAGTAAAAGCAGAGAGGGAGAGAGAGGGAGAAAGAGAGAGAGAGGGAGAGAGACAGAGACACAGACCAAGAGCTGTGACTGGATTTGTGCACCAGGAACACAGGGTCTATTTTAAGCTATCTATATAACACAGAAATAGACCATCAATCTTACATCCCTTTTTATTTTCCTTTGACTAGCCCACCCATGAGAAAGAGAGAGAGCGTGCGAGAGAGCAAAGAGAGAGAAGGAGTAAGAAAAAGAGATCTCTTTAATAAAATATCTTTACAGTTTGACCCTCTCACATAGTTTCTCTTCTGACTATGTTCACATACTCGTTTATTCACGTCTCTTCCTTAAGGGGGCTCACATTCACATTTAAATACCTGCCAGTGGAGTCTTGTTTTACAAGTGGGGTGGTAGTAGTCTAATGCACAAAACATTTATCTGTGAACCTGATGAGCACAAACCGCATATTCTATCACTGTGTCCTTGAGCAAGACACCCAACACTGCAGGGAGACTGTCCCTATAATGAATGAATGTAAGTCACTATGGATAAATATGTTCACAAATGTCCCTTTGCTGTACACCCACTTACTGATATTCAAACCCGTTGCACATGTGAAGAGGCCAGGTCAGCCTTTTATTTCCAGTGTAATCTCCTGACATTGTTCTTTTAAAATGTAGACAATCATTTATACATTTTGAAACCCCACATTATAGAGTCAGATAAGACATTCCACTTATACTTTTAGAATCAGAATCAGGAATTGTTATGACTGCACTGACACAAAGATTAAAGAACAATATGAAATATAGTCTAAAACGTCGTATCAAATCCTTGCAGAAATCCTCTGAAAATATTCAGTACTAAATACACCATTCTTTTTATACTAAATGCTGAAGTATAATTATTATTGATAAATAAAGTATTATTAAGTAATTAACAAGAAAAACAAATAATGGTTTGAAGTTGTTATATGTCAGGTCCATTACTGCATATTATAGAGATCAGCAGTAGATAAGTAATATTGACATAAGTAGTTATATTGCACATGGTAGGATTATTACACATAATAGTAATAAATTGCATATAATGAAAATGAATGATCACCAAGTAAGAAATTGCACATGGCAAGACATAGTAATAACATAATGCTTATAATGATGGTAACAATTTAAACCCAAATGCTACATTCAAACCCTCCCTCCAATTAGCGAATTCAGGTACTTACCGGTGTACCTGTTGCTGACACTAGTGTTTAACTGTGCACATACAATTTTATTTCTATTCTCCAAAGAAATGCATTGTCAGTGGGTAAGAGAACTCTTGAGATCATCGTGTTTAAGCATCGGCCAGAGGGGAAAGCCCTTCAGGATTTGGCTACGGAGCCAAGTGTGTTCTTGGAGTAATGAGGTGGAGAAATATTTGTGATCCAGGACTGATCATCCAACATCAGTAGCTGACATTACTCATGGTCGCGTAGCTAAATGCAATCAAATGATCATAGCAATGTTCCAACATCTAGTTTTCCAGAAAAATAAAGTCTGTTACTTTACCAAAGAGGGAACAAACCGCCCATAAATACTTTCCTATTAGTAGAAGAAATACTGGACAAGCACATGTCCACAAATTTTCGAAAGCTTGTGTAATTATGTGAATATAGCCTAGATATATAGTACAGAGTTGTTTTTTTTATATATATAATTTCACATTATTAAAAATATGATTATATTATTGGAATATATATATATATTTTTAAGACTTGTATAATATATTATATTTTGTATTGTTCTTGTCTTTGTGTTAAGCAACTTCTTTCAGGATAATTGAAATTTTCTAACTTTGACATTAATACTGAGTCTTATTGCTCTAATCTAAAAATAAAATGTAGGTCTAGTAAATGTAGGATTACCAGTGAAACAATGTATAATATAGGTTTAATCTGAGTTTGGAAAAGAAGCCTGTAGTGTATTAATGTTTTCTCCCACTCTGCATGTAAAATAGAGCACTACCCTTTTGGTATGATTTATTAAATAATTGTCCAAATTGTCCACAATTTTTCATGCATCCCAAATGAAACTGATCACCTAAGGTATGTCCAAATGTTGCCCTTTAGTTTAGAACTGCATCTGTAAGGCTTACGTTGCTAACAAGCATTAGAAGTTAATTATCATTCAATTAACCACATAATTTCCATTAAAATACCTCCATAAAACGTATTTTAACCTGTTCAAACCCCATCCAGCACTTCAGCTGGATAGAGACCAACAGTGGGTCAAAACAGCTGCTGGCATCCGGCAGAATTTCATGCCAGCTTTAATTATAAAAAGGTCAGAGGAGCTTCAGTTAAACTTATTTGAAAAGAGAACAATTACACCGGACCTGGTCTGAATTAAAGCATCTATTGGCTGCCTGTAAAATCTCTTAATGGAAAGGTCATTTTTTATACTTCAGTGTAAAAATGAGCCAGAAACAGACATTTCAGGATGTTTTTGTCTTGCAGTATAAAACAAACAAAACAACACTTAGCTTCTCCAAGAAAAACAGGCCATTTCCACATCTACTCACCACACACCCACTAATGAGGCCTGCCTCTGTCTGGGACTCTGTGGTAGGATTAGGAGTGTTTTGATGGAGAGAGGAGCTGCTGATTCAGAGACACCGGAAGTCCAAGATGTCAGGGGTCAGAGATCAGATCTCTGGAGGACCATCACGGATCTCCTGTAAGCACCATCTCATGACAAACATGCCATCACACACACACACACACACACATACACACATACACACACACATATGCACAGATTTACACACAAACTCACACAACACACATGCACATGCACACATGCAAGCACACACACATACACACATACACAAACCTATTCACATATTTACACCCAAACACACATAACATGCACATACACTCATATATACACACACCTATACACACATGCACATACATAAACATACCTACATGTATACACAAACACACAAATATATACACACATGCACATACAGAAACACACACACACACTAACACACGTGTATCATAGCAATCATCACTGTGGTGCTGCAGCACTTAGGCCTACAGAGGAGCGCAGGTCGGGATGTTTTGGCTTGTGCAGGGTGTTTGGGAGGAGGGTGTGTTTAGTGTTTGGGGGTTTGAGGGTGCTTGAGAGGGGGAGTTGGTATATCCATTTACGCGGGCGCCTCCGGTGGCGCCAGAAGGATCATGTGAGCACGCGCGGGTATGAGCTACCTGGAGCGCGTAGAACAGTCGCGTGGCACCTGCCTGGTCAGTAAAAAAATGAATAAATAACATATATATTACTGTATAAATTAATATACATCTAAATCATAAGAAAGGTCAAATAAACACTTTAAAATACCTTCCCTTTTTTCATTAGAAACAATAAGCTACTATCATTCTGCTGCAGTAAACATGTTGCTGAAAACCCTTAAATTTGAGAAGGCATATTTTTCTGGTTATTTCGGCAAAGCGGCAACATGAAAATGAATGAATGTTGTATTATTTTCATATGCTTCTATATGAGATAAATCCTCTCTCTGTTTGAAGAGTCGTGTTAGTCCTGCATTAGGAGAGCGCATCTTACCACGAGACAACTCCGTTATTTTAACCTCTCTGTTCATACAGACTGTGAGTTTATTGTTATCATTGATTATTTGTTATTTATACATGTATAATTAATATGTTTATATGCTATTTATTAATTTACATGTATGTACTTAATCCTATTAGCTCTTGGTTCAAAGAGTTGTGCCTGTTCTCTGTCTTTTTGTTTTCATGTTCCGAGGAGGAGACTCTTTTTAAAACCCAATCCGTATTGAGAAAATCCTCTCCTGACCAATTGCGTCTCTCTGCGTCTCTCCTTCTTTCTTTCTATATTTTATTTTTCTTTCGTGTATGTTACGGGACAGTAGTTGTCACTCAGGGGTTTGTCTTGGGCCAATCGGGGCGTGACTTCTCTGAATACGGGTGTGTAAAAATAAAGTAAATAAATCTCACGCACTCGTGTCTCCACCCCCGAGTGCTGGACATAAATAAGGAGCGCGTTCCGACAGTGCGCGCGCCGGGCGGCTACGCATGTGGAGTCTCGCGCTGGTCCACGCGTTCCATGGTGACGCTGGCGCTGTGCGGTGACGCGCGCGGTGCGGATTTTAATACGCACCGGGGTTTTTTTGTGGTTATTTTTAAGTATTACGGTAGAACACACGCGTTTTTATCCTCTCTTTTATTTGCTTTTTTATTGTCTCTTTCTCTGTCTCTTTGAACCGTGTCTCGAGCTGTTGGAAAAGGTTTTTTTCTCTTTGTCTCGTGCCCGCGCGCACCGGTCATGTCCACGGGCTCTCTGAGCGACGCGGAGGATCTGCATGAGGCGGACCTGCTGGACGGGCTGCTGCGGCTCGGTGGCAGTAAGGGGGAGCCCGGCGGCTCGGAGAGCGCGGGGGAGAGCAGCGCGGGAGACGGGGGTCCTTCGCGTGCGTGCGCGGCCAAACGGCGCAGGACGGCGTCCTCGCGCAGAACCGACGGCGGGGCTGGTGCCGCGGTAGCCTCGGCGCCGCACGAGGGCAAGCAGGTCCAGCGGAACGCGGCGAACGCGCGAGAGAGGGCGCGCATGCGCGTGCTCAGCAAAGCCTTCTCGCGGCTGAAGACCACCCTGCCGTGGGTCCCGCCGGACACCAAACTGTCCAAACTGGACACGCTCCGTCTCGCGGCGAGTTACATCGCGCACTTGCGGCAGATCCTCGCGAGCGACAAGCACGAGAACGGCTACGTTCATCCTGTTAACCTGGTACATACACACACACACACAGACATTCACATTCTCTGTCTCTCTCTCACACGCACAGAGGCCCACACACGCGCGTGTGCACATACATTTTATCTATATATTTTTATCGATATATTTCTCTCTATATCTCTCTTTTTCTCTCTCTCTCTCACACACCCAAATACACAATACAAACACTGCACGTAAACATCAGTGCAAATATTACACCACAAACCGGGCAGCCAACAGTGCACACACTACACAAAAACGTCGACACACATATTTCATTCAAACAGCACACACAATACATCAGTAAATCTACATAAGCTATATCATAATATCATTTCATGTGGCTAATTAATAAAATCAGCTTTTTCACAATTACTTAGAACCATTGTTTAATTATGTTTTTTCAGCTTAATGTGCACCAGATTGTATTGAACAAAATATTTCACAGTCGTTTCATGCCCAGACATATATCATCCCCGTATATATCTAGCAATCGAGTGGCAAAACTAACATTGTTTCAAATTTTCTCATGTTTAAAAGCAATGCTAAGACGTCAAAGGCACTGCAGCGTGCTGCGCCACAGTCAAAACAATGAAATGCACTCGGAAACGTTTAATATGATAGAAGAAGAAGAGAATAATAGAATAGACAGGAGTCTTCTCATTGAAAACCAGTCACAGCTACAAATACGTAGGCTATACGCGAGGGAGCACCTGAGGCCAAACATGCCACTATTTGTGATGCATTTACATTTATTTCTGGCTCGATGTCTGAACAATTTTTCTCACGGTGAGCCACGTGTTCACATATCTGTTCCTATCAATTGATATATACAGAACTCTCTCTATATATGTGTGTTTTGTTTGTTTGTTTTCAGAAAAAGGAAATATATGCACTAGTCATTACTGATCAATCATGAAGAAGGTCATTATTTACCACAAAGACATTTACTGCTTCATTGCTGTTAGATAGAAAGATGTGTTTACAGAATGTTTAGTGCATTTAGAACAGGAAACGGACTGCTGTGACAAATCATTCGCTGGTGAATAAGGGTAAAAAAAAATTAAGCAAAATAATTACGTTATATCAGTAATGGTCTAAATCTGCAAGAAAGAAAGAAAAAGCCAATGTAAAATTCAGTAGATCAGTCAACACTGTTTTGCATTTACATATTTATGATCTATATATTTTTTCCAATAAGTGTGCAATAATACTTGTAATGATAGAGTAACTCTTGGTGTATTCAGTTTACAGATAGATTATAGCAGTGCATGATTATTATTTTTGACACGTATTATCATACGTAGTTACATTAGGATACAGCTGATAAACATGTGTAACCTGTTTTACCGTTCCCCATCTGTAACAGTAAATACACAATTAGTTACATAGTTATTGCACTCTTACAGTTTTCGAGACACTCGAAGCCAGTTGAACGAGAGATGTTTTTGTAACAGATTATTCCAATGCGGAGGTTCATGGAAGTTAGTAGAAGACACAATGAAGAAACAGGTTAAAATGTTGAATGACAAGTAGAGGAGGATCAGAGAGGAGCAAATGCTTACATTTTTTACATGTATTGTTGGTTTGCTAGTAAATAACTAGGCTCAGTTTCTCAGAACACTTCCTGCTCTTTCACATCTAACAACTAGGTTAACTATGATAAGCTTCTGAAAGTGCTGCGTGCATTTTGGTATAGCTTTAAACTGGATGGACGTTTAAATGTGTGCAGCTGATTTTCTTGTATTGCATGCAGTTTTCATGTTTTATTCACAGTCACATCTGTATTTTCTATGCTGTGGTTGAACATCTGTAGTCTAGTGTTACTGAATTCGCCGTGAAAGGATAAGAACAAATGCTATTCAGATAGATTTTTTTATATTAACTCAGATAAGCTCAAAGTGTAAACGAATTTTACAAAATCTTATATCACCATTAATCTCCAAGGAATTTCATTTGACGTGGATTTATCTTCCACCACTCATTATATTCACATATCTTATTTGATGATGATGATGATGATGATGATGATGATGATGATGATGATGATAAAAAGGTTCAGATTATATTACCCCGCTTTTATTAGCTTTTTACAACATTTATAATTATGCCATAATAAACATACACACACACACACACACACACACACACACACACACACACACACACACACACACACACACACACACAC
>JBBMFX010030409.1:0-12026 GCA_037832545.1 Rhabdalestes septentrionalis | reverse complement strand
ACTGTTTTTTTGTTTGTTTTTTGTAATAAAGTTCAGTACTATTTTACATGGAGTGTTGTGTTTTTATTTAGTTTTTATTTTAATCCAGTATCCATTTTAAAAACTATCGGTTAATTAATCAGTTATAGGCAAATATGGACGAACATAGCTATCGGTATCAGTAAAATTCAATATCGGTCGACCTCTAGTTATAATACACGCTCTGAACTGTGGGTGCGTTCCTAAACTGACACCCCGCGCTGCTGGAGCTCCGAGCAACTCAAATGCAAGCCACGGCCCGGTCCGACCTTAGGATAGTGCCAGGCAATATCGGGCCAGATTCGAGTTCGAGCAGAGAATCTAATGTCTAAATCACTGTGCTGCTCAATGGACGAAAGTATTGGGACGTAACATCGTTCAACTCTAAGGTAGAGCGTCCATTACTTTTTCTCCCCTCCCTATTGCACAGGAAATAACATCTCATCTCGTTTTAGTAAACGAAAATGAAGAGACACTTTAGCACAGCTTTTATCTTGTAAACCACATTTGGTCTCGTTTTTATTCGTCAACAATAATACATTATAGATTTCGTTTTGTTATTGACACACGACCAGTATTAATGTCGCGTCTCGTCTCGTATTTGTCATGTGAAAAATGTTTGTTGACGAAGATATTTCTTCATAATTTTCGTTGAAGAAAACAACACTAGTTAGTACATATATGGCACCTTTATTTGGCCTCACATCATCAAGAGCAATTCACCGATTTTTCAAGCTGTTTTGTTTTTACATGCATTCCAAATTTAGGTATTTTTGCTTTTTACAGTAGAGTCATTAACTTTTCCCTTCCACCTTTGATGTTTCTTTAAACATGTTTATAACAATATTATCTGGAGTTGTTTCCGGTCATTATTTTTTATCACATTTTTTAAATAAATGAGCTACCGGTTCAGAGAATGTGTGCTGAAGGAGCATAATCTTTGTCTATTGATCATAAAACGTGGACATGGATGGATAGTGGATGACTGCTTTTATAGAATAGATTCCCATTGGCTTCATGTAACATCAGCCATGTTTGAGGTTGAAAGTCCGTCAGCAACAGACACAAACACGTTTCATTTGTGATGTTGCTCAATGCATTATAACTGCTCCTATCAAAGTTGCCTGTAGTATCGTTCCTACACACCGCTCCCCACACGCTGCTCCCTGTACCTACACGGTGCTCCACATGCAGAAATCATGGCGGCCGCTGTTTCACTTGGTGAATGGGTTTAAATACAGAGGAGGAATTTGGTGCTCTTCACACTGTGTGCAGTGGTGTGTTCAAACATCCCTAAGCATAATGTTTCCACCTCCATGCTTGACTGTGGGGATGGTGTTTGACAGGTCATACTCAGCATTTCTGATCTTCCTAACACATTGGGTGGAGTTGATGCATAAAGTACTCGATTTGGGTCTGATCTGAGCACAGACCTTTATCCCCAGACTTTCTCTGAATCATTTAGATGTTCACTGGCAAATTTAACATTGGCAGTACTTGAGTAGGGCGACTTTACGGGCACTGCAAGTCTTCTATCCTTTATGATGTAGGGTATTATGAATGGGGGTTTTCGTGACTGTGGTCCCAAATACTTATTACCTCAAATTAGAGACTGTCCATTTTTTTGTAAGCCAGCAAACAAATTCAATAGGGGATCAAACAATTATTTCCCGCACTGTACTTCTTTACACTTAATTTAATTCAAATGTGCTTTTTTTGTTTCAACTTTATATGATTTCCATTCCATGTACTTTGTTGACAGGACACAATCAGAGAAGCACACCTTAGCTAGAACAAGACTGTTGCATAAATACTTTCTTAAGTAGCTGCAATTTAACAAATAAAATGTTTAAGTTACAATTTAACAAAAAAAAATGTTTTATGTTACAATTTTATTGATCAGCAAGTCAAATTTGGTCCGACAAATAGGGTCTCCAGCGTGCGTTAAGATGCTCCATCTGTGTATTAGAGTGCATGGACACACCTCATGAAGGAATGCTAGTCACAGGTGAAATACTTCGCCTGGAAGTAATCAAATATGGGGACATCATGGATGAGAGCAGCTTGTCAACATGCTACAGTCAGTAACTGCCAATGAAGTCTGCAGAGAATAGGCTAGCAGCTATAAAAGTTAACTCAAAGCTTGTCCCCCCAACCCCCACACCACCAATCAGCATCTGATTCAGCTCCCAAACTAAGGCTTGAGAGGAGGAGCAGTTGACAGGTTTGTAAATACAACATGTGTTATTTGCATAAGCATCTGGGCCCAAAAGACAAACCAGATCTGGAGGAGTAATAAAGCTCAGGAATCAGCTGCTGCTCTAGGCCCTGCCTGCTTTGCAAAAGCTGAGAATAAATTCACCTTTGCCTTATATGGGTCTTTATGAAGGAATAAGTTTTTGGGGGGTGAAAGCTTACACTGATTTTTTTCATGCTAAGATTCAAAGATCTTGATTTCTAGGCATATATATAAACATTTACTTACATATTTGCTGAGCATCTAGCAGTGAAATGCTTTATACTGTAGGGCTCCTATAATATTTAAAAGGGCCATGTTGACATTTTCTTGCTTTTTTGAAGAATATTGTTTAGTCCCTATACTCTGACCTCACATGATCCAGACATGCTGTTCTGCAGTTGTATTATTTATTATAATTTATTCAGTCGAAATTTTGCAAATATTTGGGTTCGCCTGAATTAGTGATTACAATGTGGAGAACCGGCTTATACATTCTTCTGTGTCTGTAAAAATATTTATCTTTGTAACAAAAGTGTAAAACAGCAGACAGTCCAACGAGACAGCCATTCATGGAATGAACAGCTATTTGGATGCTGTTATCAAGCAGCTCCTTTTGTTTGTAGAAGATGTAATTAGTTCTAAATAATGGTAATTATGTTAATGAGGCTGAATTGGTATTAGGTATAAATAGGCCAAACAGTTGTGATTGAAGCGGAATCACAGAATGATTTAATCTACCTTATATCTACATCATAATAATCTCACTTGGATGTACTTGATAAGTAATAAACACACATGTCATAAATGAATAATTCTGTATTAATGTGCCAGGTTATTAATGTGCCAAAGATTAATCTTTGACCATTATGTTCCTTAGCAACTTACAGCCAGCTGTTTGTTCAGATGATCATTAGGGATAGCAAGATTGGCATTTTATAGCCTTTGAATATTTGTTTTTTTCATACAAGAAACCAAATTCCTGTTCTTAAAATGACACTTAAATGCCATTCACGTTTCATAATTACTGGAAAGTTTGTTTTTGTTTTGGTATTATAAGACACCACAATATAAAATCGAATCAAAATATTGTAGCGGAGTTGGGCTGGGGAGAAGCATGCAGCTTCCCATGGCCAAGCAGGCCCCTGCGGAGGAAAAGATTCGGGAAATGTTAGAGGCAGGCATGATTGAGCCATCTTACAGTCCATGGTCCACCCCTGTAGCACTGGTAAAGATAAAAGATGACTCATGGCAGTTCTGCATGGACCTTAATGCTGTAACGCGTAAGGAGTCCTATCCGCTTCTCCATCTTGACGAAGCACTAGATTGCGTATTGGGCTCTTCCTGGTTCAGTTCCCTGGACCTACAGAACGGCTACTGCCAGGTGGAATTAGCTCCTGAAGTGCGACCCAAAACAGCGTTCAGTATCGGGCAGGGCCTTTGGCAGTTCTGGGTCATGGCGTTCGGGTTGTGTAACGCCCCTGCCACGTTCGAGCGGCTCATGGAGAAGGTATTCGGGGACATTCCACATTCACGCTGTGTGGTCTACCTCGACGAGCTGTTGGTCCATTCGCGAGACTTTGAGTCCGAGCTGCGTAACTGTAAGAGGTGTTTGGGGTCATCCGCCATGCCAAACTTAAACTTCATCCAAAGAAATGCCACTTGTTCCACCGCCAAACCGAGTTTCTGGGGCATGCAAGCTTCAAAGTGTCAGCTCACTCGTTGGCTGGAGGTTTTGCAGACTTCGAAATGTAGCACCGCTTTGGGAGGCTGCACAGAAACGCCATCAGGGAGTGTCGGTTTTGCGAGAGAACGGAGGAGGATAGTGGGGGGCTCAGAACTGGGTTGCTGCGGTGCGGGTGGTGTGTTCAGAGGAGCTTAGCAGGCAGCAACTTCATGAAAAGCATGGCGAAGACAGGAACCTCGGGCGGGTGTTGCACTGGTCCTCACCAGTGACCACCAGAAGGACTTCAACTCCTGCTGAGGGTGATGCTGGGGGCTGGCCATGTAGGCATTGCTGCCTACCCCGGTGCTTCAAGGACTTTGAGGTGGACTGAGCGGCAGGGTGGACTGAGAGTTGGGGGCAATGTAGCGGAGTTGGCCTGGGGAGGGCTTTCCCAGCATGCATTGCTCCCGCCTCCACTGTTAAATGTTGTGTTTTGTGGGGTTATTGTGTGTAGTTGGGGGGTAGAGTGTGTTATTGTGTTCTTTTGTAATGTTTGTGTGTGTTTGGGGTTGTGCTGGGGTGGTTTTATGTGTTTTAGAGTAGAAGTACACAGTCTACCATGAGTGTGAGTCTTGGTAGATCTGGGGCCGGGTTTTAGTGATGTTATGCTCAGTGTGTTGACCCTTTCCATGCCACTGCTGTTCTAAAACACTGTGTAACATTGCCAAAACAGCAGTAACTGGTGACCAAGGACATAGCACACAGGGAGGGGGTTCAACACACGCACTTTTGCTGAAATGGGATTCCACACACACACCCCTCTCTCTTTTGTCAGATGAATTGGTCGTGGTTTTATTTATAATTTGGCTTCCCCATCCTGGTACAGCCCCACTTTTGGAAAGCTTGATACACCCCTGCTGATGGGGAGTAGGAGAGAAATAATGAGTAAATCGTTTTTGTTTGCAAAGCGGTTGAAACAGGTTGAAATGCCGTGAGACGAAGAAAGTCCTAACCCGGAACCCTAACAGTCACCAGTGAACACAGATACTGGCGGTTTTACACACTGTGCCTCAAAAAGCATACAGTAGTGAAGCATTGTCCTAGCACAAAAAAAGCCTAAAACATGATGGCAGCATGTTTTTGAATAGATTTTATGTCATGGTGGCTGCACAAAAAGTCTTAATACTTTAATACCTGCTTTATCACCAACATACTTTTTTTTTTTTTGTTAATTTGCTGTTTTTATTAATGCAATGTCTGGGCTCTGTCATAGCTATAGAGAGCTGAGTGAAGGAATGAGGACTTTTTGGAACTGTAAGCCTCCAATATGTAAAAAGGACCACCAAGTAAGCAGCAACAGAAGTAAAGTTTTACCCTAGTGGTACTAGTGGTCATAATCACTTTATTTTTATATTTGTGAAGATTTATCAAATTTGTCATTCCTTCATGTTTGATCAGTGCTTTAACTTCTTTGTTAGTGGCTTCTTTGCTCTCCTAGCTTTAAGACATGTGAGAGAAACAGTTTTTGCCATTCCGGAAAGGTCACATGGATACTATAGCAAATATCTACAAGTAATTTTTTGTTGTACTTTTCATACTTTACATTTGCTACATTAGCCTCAGTGCAAAACTAAATAATCAAACTTCAGACACATGTGGTGCTTGACCTATTGACTGTATTTGGGTTAAGCAGGCAATTTTACAAATTTGGCTTTGCACCACGGCTTCGCTTACCTGGTTGTGCTCTGTGGGTTTTCCCTGGCATTTCTAAGACTAAGGAAGTGTGCTGAAACAGAAAGTAATTGGAGAGATTAATTGCCGAGGGTGTGTGTGAGGACGGAAAATACCACTGTAAAATAGTGTGAAATAAACGCGTTTGTGGGACAATTTGTGAGATCTGCACAGAAGAATTCATCAGTGAAGGGTGAAGGAAGCTGCAGGCTAAGATCTTTCTGATGTTCTTTCAAAAAAAAGTTTCTGCACAGTATATTTCAACCTCATTTTGACACACAACACTGTGGTTTTGCCATGTTCAGTCAGAATGATTCATTTCGGAGAACATTCATCACTGGTGGCAGAGAAATGACAATAGGTTGGGAAACATCCCTGAAGAAGAGTGTTTCATCGCTCATTTGTCCTTTCACGTCTATACTTCCCCTGAGATGAAGCATTCTGAATGGACTTGACCTCCGTAACTCAAGGATCTCAAATGGGCCTATTTTGACAGCATATCTGTTGTTTCCTTGAGCAAATACAGTACCATACATTGGTAGGGATGTATGACAGGGATCACTGGAAAAAAAAAAACTCAGCTGACTGTTAGTTCTGAAATGGAACCTTCTTTTATCTGACACTCTTTTGAGCTAAATTGGGCCTTGTACAGGAAATAGCTCAGCTGCTCTTATAAAAGCATTAGAAATATAAAAGAATGCCCCGTCGCCACCATATCAAAGCAGTGCAGCAGCTATCTAGGGCAGCAGATCCATGCGTTCAGGCATTTTTTCTGCCTCTGTGATTTTTACACTCCTTTAAGGTATCACTTCCCACCATCAGCTTCCACTTGATGTGATTACGTGTCCAATTAGACTGTGCCCCAGGTTCCTTTTTCCACAGTAGAGTGGTCGTAGCAATTTTCTATACTGTAGAGGAAGCAGGGAATCACAATATGCTCCAGGTTTAATCGTTTAATAATTTAATAAGTTCCATAACATCCCTGTACCCTTTCAACTCAAGTTTGACTCAAGTTAAATATCATTAAGCCTACTCACTTAAGAATAAAAAGGTGAAGGAAAAAGAAGACACTGAATAGGCTGAGTCATATGTGGTCACCATCTGCTTGTGTGAGAGAGTGAGTTCAGACCTCTGTGTACCAGGTTGCCCATGCTGGTGCATGTGATGGAATGAATGGGTCCAGGTGATCAGAGACTAAAGGCAGTGTGCTGTGATAAATCATTACTGTGGCCACTCAGAAGGGTGCAGGCCAGATCTACAGAGCTTTAAAGCAGAAGTATGAGCAGAGAAATATTCAGTACAGCTAGTTCAGACAAGCCTGCAAGTCAAAAAGTGAGTGCAGAAACACCTTTCATGTACCAGCTGCCATATCTCAATTGTCCTAATGACATTAGAAGTGTGATCTAAGGCCAAAATACATTTCAAATATTAGTCTCAGACTTTTGTTCCGCCACTGTATTTTGTAACCTGCTGAAAACATGGACAATGGCTTTAAAACACAATAGGCGCGAAAAGTCGGAGACCACTAGTGGAAATACTTTTACAGTACAGTACAGTGCTTTTCATTAGAAATGTTAGAATCAAAATAATAATTCAAATGAGAATTTCAGTCTTTGGAAAAAATAAACAAAATAATTGTAAGAGTTTATTTATATTTAAAATGTATATACTGTAATTTTTTACTATAATAACTTCATCTGAGCTGGCATGCATAGAAACATTTTGTACAACATTCTGGAATGATTTCACAGAATTTTGAAGAAAATATGTGATATTAATGAATGCTTGGCTTTCTTTTTCTTCAATTGAACCCATAAATGTTCAGTGGGGTGACAGGGAAGAAAGGACCAAGGCTGTCAGTGCTCCTTGATTTTCGGTTGAGGTGTGATTTTGGTGACAATCTGGCTGCGGTATGAATCCTCAACAAAGATCTAAATCAGAGGGTGTAGGATATCTCTAAAGAATGGAGTGGTGTTTCAATGAACAAAGCTTTATGTATTGTTCTTCAAACAGTCTGGTCACTTTTTGTTTGGCTTGGATCATTGTGTCAAGGCCCTTCCTCCTCCTGAAACCCGGCAATTCATTTTAGTTCACTGTGGTCTACCTGTGTTTAAGACCTCTTAATCAATGCACTGTCAATTGTACATCCTTTGCTTTAGGGGATTGTCACCAACAGAACACAGACACTTTCTTTTCCAAATGGCAGGCGTAGCATCTTACAATTTTATGGCCAGAAGGGAAGCAAGTGATACATTTCTTGCAGAAATGTTTCTGTTGCTAATAATCATGTTGTTTCTTCAATATAAGAGTTCTGCTATGTCAGCCACAGGCAAGAGGATGCAAAAGCAGGAGATGTGAATGAAGATGTCGGCCCACTTGTGAGCAGGGCCCAATAGACTTAGACTCTTTGTCTGGAAGCCACAAGGAATACAGGAAACAGGAGCTCCACTGCGTTCAGCAACCACGGAAGGAGGGGATCCAGCTACGAGATATTCAGTGTTGTCAGTTACTTTTTTACCTTGAGAGAAAATTGGAGAAGGAAATCAGAGTCTCAGCTTACAGGAGTGTACTCCATGCTGGCACCTCTTACACGAGCTTCCAGTCATGAGTGTTCATAGAGAGGAATCTGCGTAGCTTTTTCCTCGAAGCATGGGAAGTAACCCAAAGAGTCAGCCTGTGAGCATAAGGGTAGATCAAGAAGGTTCATAATGAGGGGGTGATGAAGGAGACAGCACGCTAGTCTGCTGGGTTGGCCGTCCTTTTCTACTGTGGAGAAACACGAGGAGATAGACATGAAAACCAAGTGGGAAAAACAAACAAACTGAAACAAGACTGAACAAGAATGAGACAAGACACTGCTGAAACAAACTCGTTGGCAACTAGACCCAGCCCCTTTAAACTGGGTCATATCTATATCAGTCCACCTATTACTGGAGATGACCCCCTCTACTCTGGGAGTCCATTAGTCGGCATACCCCATTCGCAAGAGCGCGCTCAACTTCACATAGGATTAATGGGCCTGGACCTGCTGGCCCGAGGATAGACACATGAAACACAGGGTTAACTGGCATATGTGGGGGCCATTTGAGTTGAAATGAAACAGGGTTTACTGGCTTGCCTATGACAAGGGAGGAACTATGAACTTTGTGAAGAGTTTTCTGCCTGGGAGTCCAAACACCCCCAGGTAGAAAACACATGACTCGGCCTGACTCTTGAACCTGTGAACTGCTCGGGTGATAGCAGTTGGTGTTCCTCTCAGCCCTTGCCGAGTTCCTGAATGGAACATTAAGCCTGACCATGGGATCTCCAATCAATGACACCACTACCCTAAAGCAGCTTTGACCATTAAGCAGTTTGCAGTTCTTGATGTCGTAGTTGCTCTCCACATCAGATAGATTCCTAGAAAAGAAGGCAGAAGGATGGAGTTTTCTGGGAGTTCCTTGTCTCTGGGATAGCACCACTCCTAGACCAACCTCTGAGGCGCCCACCTCAACCACACGGGATTCGGTTGGGTTAGGCAGTTTTAACAGGTGGGCTGTTGTAAACAGCCTCTTTATTTTCTGAAATGGATTTTCTTTGGTGTCCCCTTTTAAAAGCTCAGTGAGTGGTGCCACTGCAGAGCTGAAACCCTGAATGAACCTGCAGTAGAAGTTGGCCAAACCCAGGAACCGATGCAGTTCCTTCAACGAATGGGGGGTCCAGCCACTCAGACACTGCTGTAACCATACTTTCATCCATACCCACCCGTCGGATCAGTCAGATAGCTGAGAAATTCGCTCCCAAATATGGAACTCTGGTCTTGGCATACAATCCATGGGCGAGAAGGTGACGAAGGATCGATGTAAGTGGAAAACTTTTGGAAGTAATCATTCAGGTACACGATGACAAAGCTGTTTAACATCTCTCGTGCTTAGTGTAAATATTCAACCCACCCTGTTCGATGGCCTACAGGATGAGTGGAAGTGGGTGATTGAGCGCTTATAGCCATTTAAAAAGGGTTCTTTAAAGAACCATACACAGAATTTTCCACATAAAAAATGCAAAGAGCCTATTAAACATTGAAACTGCTTTTGAATTGAGTCACTGGCCAACTAAGGGCCTTTAACCTACACTATCACAAAAACAGGTGCTGTCCAGGTACATTTTAGTCTCCTAGGTACAAAAGATGGCAACATGGCGCTTATGTGCCAACTGTGTACTGTAAATGGAATTTCAAAGTACAGTACATTCACTTCCCTAGGAAAGGGGCATAATTATATGCCATTAAATCTAAATCTTCTATTTTTTTAAGAACTTTTCTTTAAAGGGTTGGTATTTACCTTGACACAGACTGGTGCATGAACACTTCTGACCTCAAGCTACTGCTCTCTACCACTGGAATTTATGTCTGTTAGGCCATTTAATTTAATGTGGGAAGTCATTAGAATATAGCTTTTATTTGGGTCTCCTGCTGCAGTTACCCAAAAAGTCTCTCACTTTTGAGTCTATGAAGTCAGTCCTGCTCAGGGTTTTTGAGACAGGACCCAGCAACAATGAGGAACAATGAGCTTTAAAAAAAATTACAGCTGATAAAATGGCAGAGATCCTTTAATGTTCCTTACTATACTCACCATGCTTATACTTATGAATGAAACTTGCAGAGAAAAATCAGATACTATATACATGCACTACATACTAAAATGCCAAAATAAAAAAATAAGATGCTGCTTTTGTTTGGAAAGATTTAAAATACAAGTTTCAATTATATTGAAAGTGAATGAGCTTTCCTTCAAGTTCTTATGAATTCTTCTTATGCATTATTCAATTCAATTCAATTTTATTTCTATAGCGCTTTTTGAGGAAGCTGAAGGCGACAGAGGCGAGGAAAAACTCCCTCAGATGGAGGAAGAAACCTCGGGAGGAACCAAGACTCAAAAAATTATGCGAGCGTAAGGGTAGATCAAGATCATATCTCCAAGATCTTATCCAGAGCAATAGGAAAAATGTTGAATATCACTATCTGAGGAACAGATGATCACAGTTTCATAATGTGATTAAGTATAAGTTACACCGGTGCAGGATGAACCAAAAACAGTAGGACCAACAGTTATAAAGAGAACACAAAGTAATAAACGGCACCACAATCATCCACAATCATGGTCAGAAAGAAAACAATAATTAAAACAATAATTGCAATCATTCAGCTTGTCATGTTTGAAGAAAAAATATTCATGTTTCAACACAGGGAAGTACGGACATGGGCCATGATATGGGCTTCACTCTCTGGGTCATTAGCCACTGGATCTAGGAAGAAGGATGATTTTCAACAAGACAATTGCTCCAAATATTCTAAAGAAGATAAAAGTACTCCTGACTTAAATCACACTGAAATGTTCATGCTTGGTTTTGAAACTGTGAGTCTATTAGAACCATGGGGAAATAAAGATGATTTGCCCCAAGAGCAATGGACCAAATCTGAAACATAATGATGCACACCGCTAATTACTACATGCAGATGTTGTTCCTGTTTCCAACAACCACTTTGCAAGTATTAATATTATTTGTTTGTGTTTTCTGAATATATTATTCCTGATGTGTTGTTTCTTATCTTTGTTTTGTAGAATGTCAATAGACAATGGAAGTGTATTAATTATGATTTTGCTATAATAATGACGTAACAAGTTAAAAATTCAATCAAAGATTTTGTTTATATTTAATGACCTGGCGCATGAAGTGTTAAAAAGTCTATATAAATCTCATATGTCTCCAGGGATGGATGTGTGTGTGTGTGTGTGTGTGTGTGTGTCACTAGAAATGGGTTTCCTCACTGCTTCTGCTCCATTTGGACTGATTGCCCTGGTGATGGATGACGCATCTGTACTATTGCAGAGGTTATTGTAATTCCTGTATAGAATAAGACAACAATAGTACATCTGCATGAGTTCATTTAAGATAAGAACAGTGTCTGTATTTCACCATGACTACACAGCACAGCACAGCTGGGGACCTGCCATATGAGGATGGCTGAATATTTAGGGTTACGTCAGTGTAAATAACAGCTTCACTTACTTGCCATG
Source organism: Rhabdalestes septentrionalis (assembly GCA_037832545.1). Taxonomy (NCBI): domain Eukaryota; kingdom Metazoa; phylum Chordata; class Actinopteri; order Characiformes; family Alestidae; genus Rhabdalestes; species Rhabdalestes septentrionalis. Next base: position 319 of record JBBMFX010030409.1, on the reverse strand, counting down.
TGTGTTCCAGTTTGCTGCAGAAGGGGCAATGTCTGCAGCGATGCAGTACGCTTATCACCATTGCAAGTTTATTTCTGATTACATGAACACTGAGTTATGGATGAAAGCGATTTTCATCCACTATTTTGTAATGGAGCAAAGAGTGAAGATAGATTTTAAAAGACGCTGATTAATATTTTCATATTTGATTAGCCGGCAGTTTGCATTATCTTTATGGTTAATTTGGCAACATGACAACAATGAGTCTTGAGTTTGGATAAGATTTGAGAACCACAACACATAATCTCTTCCCTTTAGAGCTTGCCATAATATATATATA
>JBBMFX010030388.1:0-10000 GCA_037832545.1 Rhabdalestes septentrionalis | reverse complement strand
TGGAGGGGATTAAAAACAGAAAGAAAGATGTAGAGATAAAACCAAAGAATAGCGAAACAGAAAGAGAAAGGCAGGCAGGGGTGAAAACATAGAAAGTGGTCAAGGAATAAATTCATAGAAATTAGAAATATAAAGAGAGAAAAAAGTCAGAAGACTAAATAAATACAAAGAGATTGAAGGAGAAAATCATGGGTTAAAATGATAGGGAAATGGAAAGAGATTAAACGAGATGGGGAGAAACTGAATGTGATTAAAAAGATTTAAAAAGGAAAGAGAAGAAAAAGTTTTCGGTAGAGACAAAACCAGATGGAAAGAATAGAAATCAAAAGACATATTTCTATACAAAATTTACATTTAAAATCGAAGGATACAATCAAGCAATAGAAAGATTGGGAAAAAGAGAAAGAGAGATAAAATGAGATGGCTGATAAGAAAGAAAATGAGATGGAGGAATAAAATAAGAAGGGATGAAAACAATCATGAAATTAAGAAACAGAGAAATAGAAAAAGGAAAATATCAGGAAAGAGGAATAGAGGCATAGAAATGGAGAGATAAAACAAGTAAGAGGGATAAGACATTGAAAGAGACAAGGACATAAGAGCTGTGGATGGAGGGAGAGAGAAATAGAATGTGTTGGAAAGATTAAACAAGAGATAGATATGGAAACATGAATGTAGATAGTTAAAAGATGAGAGAGAGAAAGAGATGGAGGTATAAAGCTGCCGGATGGAAGATTGTAGAAATAGAAATTGGCAGGGAGATAAAACAGGAAAAGGGATGATAAACAGACAGGGACGGAGTGATAAAATATGATGAAGCGATTAAGGAATGGAACGAAATGCAGAGAAAAAAAAAGCTACGGTGATATAAAAAAGGTGAAGAGAAATGAGCAGAATGATAGAAGAAGAGAAAAGGTTGAGACAAAGAAAGTATAAAGACAGGAAGATGGAAGCAAATGAAAAATGCAAAGAAATTAAGAGATAGAAAGGAGGGTGCGACAGGGAGGGGAAAAGAGAGGGAGATAAACAAAGAAAAGCAAGAGATTTATATAGAGAGGTTTCCAGTGAAAGGATGGAGTGATGAAAAACAAAGGAAAAATAAAAAAGAGTAAAAACAAAAAGAAAGAAATATAGAGGAATAGAAATTATTAACATGGAAAAGGAAGAAAACAGTAGAGAGGAAGGGTATAGAAAATGGCAAGAAATGGACAGATAGAAAGGAAGAGAGAGACAGAGAGAAAGAGAGAGGGAGAGAATAAAGAAGGAGGGATGGAGAGCAGTGAAGCTAAAACTCCCTTTGATTTCTTTGTGCTTTCATTAAAGTGGGGCTTTGTGTAAAGTGGCTCATGTATATTCTGTTCTGTTCAGCATGGAAATATCACTCAGTGCTCTGTCCATACTGCCTTCTTTTATTGATTTTCACATTTCTTAATATTTAAAATTCAATCAGATAGGAAGAGCTCTGGAAAAGTTATATGTTTCCTTGTTTTATTTTACATCCTGTGTTCTTCATTGTAAAACACACAGAACAAATGGCCATATCACCAACATTAAAAATTTCTAAACTTTGTATCTTTTTTTGTTTTAAAATGTTAGCCTAACTCATTTCCATTAAGGTTACTCTTGTTTTTTGCTTCTGATGGAAGTGATCATTTCAGAGAAATGCCTTCAGCGGTATGCAGAGTTTGTGCTTCCACTGTGATATTGTTAAAAGCATTTTAGATTTTCAATAAATGAAGTCTCTTATTTAAAAATACTTTACTTGTTTTATTTTCCCGGAAGAGTTAGGGCAGTTTTTAATGTTCTTTTCCATTAAAAAAAACAAGATATGACCCAAAGAGGAAATAAGACATTTTTTAACTGCAGCCCTCTAGTACATATAGTTAAATAACAATTATATTGTATTCCACTGAAATGGTTTGGTTGGAATTGTTCCACATATATTGTACTGACTCCAGGCTTTTCAAGGGTGTTATTTCTTTACAATTAAAAACATGGAACAATCCAGACAGAGATCCACAGTATTAGTAAGCGTAAGCTTAACATTTTGGTCATATGAAACTGGTGTTCTGGGCTTATGCTAATGTCTACTGAACCCTTAGGTGCTACTGGTACCAGTTTTGAACACCCTCGAACAATGGGACTGGACCGGATACTGGACCGGAGGCCACTGGAAAAAGCACAGCCATTTGTAAAGATATTGGTTTTTGTGACATTGCAAAACTAATGAATTCAAAACTGGTCATTTTTTGCAGTTGAGTTATGTTTATAGATGGGAGAGTGGAAGATATATTATCCTTAATTTATTCATTTTTGGTAACCTCTTCATCGCAGGTACCCAGAGCCTATGGCGGGGTTTACTGGCTCAAGGCAGGGACACACCCTGGGGGTTAGGATGGCCCTCCCGCTCCCCCATCCCTCAGCACAATGCTAGCCAGTGTGAGCATCCATTAGTTGACATATCAGAGTTGCCAGTTAGTGTCCTCTTGTCTGTTGACGTTGCATTGCCAGCCATTCGAAAATATGCAGCGGTGCTTCAAGTGAACTGGAGGAACACAGCCTTAACATCCCATTGTGTTCAAGAATAGGTACAAGTGGAATAGGTTGGAATTATCGATGGAATTGTGATGAATTGGAGAGAAACCAAAACAAGAAACTGAGGGAAATAAAAATATTTTTCAATAATCAGGGTTCAATTTTAAATGCTGGAAAAGAAAAAGGATCATCCAAACTTGGACACAACAGTAAAAATGTTCCAAATTCAGGACTGCAGACTCTCTTGAACATGACCATTTTATCATGTAACAGACTGTAAAGGCGCATCATGTCGCTGTGTGTTTAATGTGTCACACACACCGGTTATCATCATTCTGAGCTGGCCTACAGATGGGCCCGGGCCTGAGTTGGCCTCTTTCCAGCCCTTGCAGGACAGTATTTAAGTCTTTAAGGTCTACAACCATATATTCACTGTTATATTCTTATAGTCTCTGTTTCCAGCTTGAAGGTACGGTGGCCCCTAGAGACAAAACACGAACAAAAGAAAAAGCAGGTACAAAATGAAAATGCGTATGCTAATTAAAAAACACAAACATATGAATGAGCTAAATGAATAAACAGAATAAGCAAATAAATAAAAGATAAACAAATAAATAAACAAAATGAAATGAAAATGCACTGCAATTAAACGATCCCAAAATGGAAATGGTCCACGATGCTAGGGGGCGCGGGGAGCTCATGTGGTCCAACACTCCTTACAAAATCAAACAAAACAATATTTTGGTTAACTGCCTTCCCTTTAGAGTGGTGTTCTTTTCCAACCTTTGCCTTTTTTGAGCTTATGGGACACACACAACAGTGTCTAACTCAAGGTTGTTTGCAACGAGCATGCTGTTGCTTTTGCAAACTGAGCTCACCGCACCCCCTGGCATGGTGGAGCACTTCCGGTTTGGGATCTTCTACTTGCAGCGCATTTTCTTTGGTTTGTCTATTTTGACTTGCAGGGCATTTTAATTTTGTTTCTCCTTTTTCTGTTGTTTGTCTTTTTTTTATTTGAAACACATTATAATTTTGTGTCCGCTTGTTCTTTTGTCTTTTTTGACTTGCAGTTCATTTTCATTTTGTTCCTGCTTTTTCTTTTGTTCGTGTTTTGTCTCTAGGGGCAACCATATGAAGGGGCCAAAGTGATGGAAAGTGTGAAACTATGATATAGTGAACAATTTTTATTTCCAAATGTAGAAATAAGCAGAAGCTGAAGATTTAGTTGCAGAGCGTACAAACACACACACACACACACACACACACACACACACACACACGCACACAAACAAACAGAGCATCATTTGCATTTCTTCTCCTTTATTCTGAAAGACAAACCCCACAAAAACAGTAATACAAACTAATGTATGTGGAGAGGGAGAGACAGGGATTGGGGAGAGAGAAAAACAGTGAGAGAGAGACATAGAGAGAGAGAGAGACAGACAGACAGAACGAGAATGGGAGAGAGAGACAGAGCAAGAGGGAAGCTTCGGCATGTCTGTGGCTCCAGTGGAGAATAATGCCTGCTGTGTTGCCCATAAACGCCCCGCTGGTTCCATCAAACGGCCACTCAGGAAACCATCGATGAGAAATGGGAGGATGACTTACGGAGCGCTTTACTGCATTTCACAACAGCAGCCTCAGACCCACACTAGCCTTCAGTTTAGCCTCCTAACCACACCTGCACACTGCCACACACGGGGTAAAAACCCTGGAATATAAATCGCAGGTCTTCTTGTCCGTGACTGAATAGGCATTTCAACCCAAAGTGCCAAAACATAAGCAGCATCCATCTGCACTGCGTTAGAATAAAGTACACTCACACATACACACACACCACAAAACACACACCCACTGCAAGTCACAGAAATACAGAAAACACATCGGCTATAAAATGCACCAAAACTGAATGAAATGTATTACTGATATGAAAGCCACAGTACCAAGATCTTTCCAGACCTGGCACCAACTGGCACCAATTCTCTAAAATTATATCCCAACCTAGAGGTGGTTTTACAGAGCATTCCTCAGTTAATAAATGCCTGTGCTGAATGTTCTGACAATGTTTCACTGAGATAAACTGGTATTTTTCCTTTGATGATCCTGCATTTTTGGATTTTTGGGTAGTTTACAGATCATACTGATCAAAGAAACGTTTACTGTAAATGCAGTTCACAGTCTAACATTAAAACCATTATATTAATAGCATTTAGCAGACGTGACTTCCATTTCCTAACTACAGGTGACAGCCTCCCTGGACCAGCTTGGGTTTAAGTGTCTTGCTAAGCATCCAATGGTGGTTTTGCTGAAGGTAGGATTTGATCCCATGACCTCTTGGTCCAGAGGCAAGTACCCTAAACTCTAGGCCTCCACCACCCAGTGAAAATATAAATACAAAATATATGAATAGCATAAAATAACTCCATCAAAGCTGTTAATTAAACACGAACATGGGTGTAGATAAAAAAGCCATGGTAGATTAAAATCCAAGGTGAGAAAAGGTGAGTTTTCAACCTGGATTTAAAGAGAGAGCTGATCTTAAGTTCTGGAGGAAAACTGTTCCAGTTGTTAGTCAATTTATGGACTTTAAATCCATTAATATCATTTAAAAACTTTCTCTAAAACTGACAGGCAACTGGTTCTGGGGTAATGTGGTCTTGTTTTTGGATCGAGTTAATAGCTAATTTTGGATTAGCCATAGGCGGAATAAAAGAGCCTGACTAACTCCAATGTACAAAGAGTTCCAGTTGTCTACCCTGGATGTGATAAAAGTGTGGATAACCTTTTCAGGATCTTGTTGGCAACTATATATATATATGTATTATAGTGATAGATATTGTACTGGTATATACACAGCACCATCCACTATCCAGCTATTAGCCTCTTTACAATAAAGCTCCTCTCTACTGCTGCTAAATGAAGTTGTATGTGAAAAACTGTCCCAACCCCGACCCAAAACCCCATCATTTTCAGCCTTAGGTTAGATAGCAGGCCTCTAAAACACACTCACTACTCTACACACACACATCCTTTGGGCCATCAAAGCATTGCACCCTTAGTTTAAATAATAGTACCCTTAGCTGAGCTTCAGGGAATATCATGAGTAGGGTTCGGTTGGCAATGAAGCCTTTTCACTTGAATGAGAAACTGGAACACAGGAAAAAGAAAAAGCATCTCACTTCTCATAAAGGTTCATTTTAAGTTCATCTAGATGAACTTTAACACCACAAATATGCAAACCCCAGAAGCGTGAGCCAACAGAAAGACGAGGGTGAGCTGCGTTGTCTTCATTCTGAAAAAACTAAATGGGGGAGCTGTTTCTGAGCACACATACAGTGCTTTTCCACTGGCAAAAGGACCGCACTGTACCTCGAGCAAATGTTTCACCAGTACAAATAAAGCAATCTATACCCGAGCTACACCCATGCTACTTGATGGCAGCATCAGAAGCAGGCTGCGGCTGAGCTGACAGCATCATTGCTTGTCGATTGGTAAAAATGTTGTCATATAGACTAAAACTAACAACTGGGAAGTGGAAAGTACAAGCCCTACTTTCTGCTTTGACGGAAGAATAACTGGAGTTTTCGAACGTTGTAAGAAAGTTGAAGGTGTGTGAGCATATACAACGCCATCGCTCAACAATTAAAAAAACTCAAGCAACACTCTGAAAGATAAAAGACCAAAATAAGTGAAATAAAACAAAACAAGAAAAGAGATACTAAAATCAAGCAAAACTATTTGCCAATATAGTGAAAAAAACTAGATTATTCATCTTACATAGTAAAGTTAGTTATTCTTATATTTTTATTAATAATAAAACAAGACCTGTTGTTTCTTTTTAAGATTTTTAATAATTGTATTTGGCTTCCTTTGCAGTGAATACAAGGCAGTATAGGCAGCGTAACAGTGCGAGTGAATACAGCAGTGGGTCAGGTGGTGTCTTCCAGTAGCCGAGTAGTGCCAAGATTTACGAGGTAGAGAATAACAAAAATAAACACAGTGCAAAGTATTGTGCGATAATAAATGCTGTGCAAAGATTGACATGAAAATAACGGCCCACTATGTTACAGTAAATAAATACAGGGAATGGAACAGTGTAATTGTGTTTATGGGGGCTGGGGTGGGAGTTTGAGGGTGATTTATGAGGTTATCACAGTTATTACATGTGTGTGTGTGAGTGTGTGTGTGTGTGTGTGTGTTTAAGAAAGGACCCAAAACTAGAACTACAATAGAGTTGAACTGTGTAGAGCTGCTTTAGTAGAGTAGCATGAAGACTAATTAATCTACATGGTGCTGACACATCTGTTAAGGCCTGAAACGGCTATGTGATCACTGTGAATGGTGCATCGCACTGCAATTAGCATATTGTCTTGTCAGCGTACTGGATGTTTGTTGTCAAGCTACTGTTTCTTTTTAATGAATGGATCTATAACATCCCAAAGAGAAAGCTGTTATACTGGTTACCATTGCTTCATAGTGCCACAAGTGCTTTTTACCATCACTAATTTCAAGCATGAGATATTCCAGTAAGTTTATGGACTTGTTCATGTGTAGTCTTACAACTGTAACACGCTTTCCTGGTCTGCAGCCCCTTTATTACTGATGTAATCTGCAAGATGTGTGGTTTGTTGCTAACACGACAAGGTTACACATTTGACCACCCTATATATAATTTACTCTTAATTATACACTATTTTACATTAGCTTGAGAATCACTGCTAGCCTTACTGGGGCAATTCAGCATATAGACAGCTCCCTTTCAAATAAACTGTAGAATAAAAGCACTTTGGTCATGTCTAGAAGTGCTCACTGACTAAAAATGGTCTGAAAGCCAACCACCTAGAGACTGTTACTGGAAATAATTTATACTCACATTTAGTTCAGTCTTAATGTTCTTGTTATGGCATGCTAAGAGTAGCCATTTGTCTTAATGCTTTATTTTACATGATTTATAAGGGCAGTGTTTCCCAAACTGGTCCTGGACTTCCCCTATCCTGCACTTATATATCTGGATGAAGAAGTGATTAGCTGGATCAGGTATGTTGGGAGTGGGGAAATGTGCAGGCAGGGGTTTATTTTATTTGTTTAGTTCACCGTTTAGAGTAGGTCACATAAGCAATTTGTAAAGGAACTACAGCCTGCATTTAGTAGACACCTCTCCCCACCTCTACCCCAATACTAAAGGTCAAATCACCTTTTCCTTAAATGGTGACATTTAAGCCTGGAATGCAATATTCTTGGACTAATTCTGCATAAAAAACAGGACAGATCAAACTCCAGACTGCTGCACTGTTATATGCAGGCTGTGCGAGCATCTAAAGGCGCACTTCTGGTTCTTCATCAAATCCATAAACGCTACCTTACAGGAAATTACTGATTAAATAGTCCAATTACATATTTGCGGAGATAAAATTCACTTTTAGCACTATTTGTTGGCAAACACACAGCACTGTCTTGTTTCCTTTTAACTAGCAGCTTCCAGTTAAATACTTTCAGATTTGTAAACATAGGATAGCACAACTTTTCCAGACCAAGAGCTGTTCGTCTCTCAGTAAGGCTGGCAGTGTGGGAATGATGCACTCACGGTCAGCGTGCACGCTAATACAAGGGCGAATGGTGAGATTCTAAAATGTGCGGTACTTTTTGGTGCAGTTTATTCCAGGTGGTCTGTGTAACTTTGTGAGTACAGATTCCAAAACCTCAAAATGAAACATTTGCTACTACCTTCCCCTGGAGCAAACAAGGGTTAAGTCTCTTTCTCAAGGATGCAATGGGGATTTAATCCTGCAGCTTTGGGGTCATCAGTTTTACAGGCAAGTGTTTTACCCACTAGTCTGCTACTACCATGTGTTAGTAGATTTATGGACAGATGAATGGACAGGTGGTTGGATGGATAGATGAATGGATTGATAGATAGACAGGTAGTTGGATGGATGGATGGATGGATGGATGGATGGATGGACAGGTGGTTTGTTTGGATGGATGGATGGATGGATGGATGGATGGATAGATTTATGGACAGACAAATGAATGAACAGGTGAACAAGTGGCTGGATGGATGGATGGATGGATGGATGGATGGATGGATGGGTGGAAGGAAGGAGTAGCAGGTGATAGATAGATAGATAGATAGATAGATAGATAGATAGATAGATAGATAGATAGATAGATAAATGATGGATGGAAAGACGGAAGGAGAGTTAAACAGATGCATGGACAAGTGGCTGGATGACATATAGATGCTGGTTTCTGTGTATTGCTCTTTTAGTGACCCATAACCTCGTTCCTTCGTGGGGAATCAGTGATGACCGGAAGTGTGGAGAAATATAAGACTACGTCACTCCTGGAGATCTGAGATTTAGAACGCTGGAGCTGCAGGCGCGTGAGGCCGAACTCCCTCGCTTCTTATTTGCTGCTCATGCAGAAAGGAAGAGGAGGAGGAAGAGGAGGAGAAGGAGGAGGAGGACCAGTCAACCCCCTGAAAGCAGCCTGACTCCGGCTCTCCGCTCCGGTTTGACTCTGATTTGAAGTTTTTTGGAGCTCGCTGGAAAAAAGCAGCGCGGAATTCCTTCAGGGGGGCGAGAAAAAAATTAATTAAAACCAGTGTCGATCTGTGTTTTTTGGAAGGAGAGACATCAGAAGGAGGATCTGGCATGGATTTTACGGCGCTGGGAGCGGAGGAGCTGGTCTAGAAGCGCGGTGCTCGGGTGGTCTCAGCTGCAGAGGAGACAGAGCCCCCCGGTTCCTCCGCGCGCCTGATGTTGAAGTCACTGCAGGAGACCCGAGCGAGACGCGCCACTCTTCCTCGAGGCTTCCGCCACAGCTCACCCGGCTAAAATCGGCACGCGCCCGACCCGCCGCCTCGAGCTCCAAATCCATGTGATCTGACACATCCAAACGGTTCGTGCAGGTGAGTGGACCCGCGCTTCTCTCCACACACACCGCACCTGCACGCAGCAGCACTCTCCTCCTCCCCAGGCTGGTGCTGTCCGTGGTTCTGAACAGCACTAAAGTTTCACTGCCGCACCAACTCCGGGTTCTGCACGTCCACACATGCACGCGCACGAGACTACAATGCATTCATGGGATTATATATGATATTAAAGGGTTCATAACTTTACACACAGCTACAAAAAGAACAGCATACCCGTATCACCGTTTTCCATAAGATGATGTATTACAATGCATGGGCCATAACTTTATGTACACACGTACTGAAAACAGAAACACACATATAACGCTTCGTCATATGGCCATTTTCCAGCCATTCTGAAATGGCCTATAACTTTGTATGACCTATGCATACACACACACGCACATAAAAATTTATATGTATGTATGATAGATAGACAAATAGAAAGATACAAATATAGATAGAAAGATAGATAAAAAGATAGATAGATAGATAGATAGATAGATAGATAGATAGATAGATAGATAGATAGATAGATAGATAGATAGATAG
>JBBMFX010030377.1:0-12028 GCA_037832545.1 Rhabdalestes septentrionalis | reverse complement strand
GTCATGTTGACTGTTAATGTTACAGAGAACTTTAATAAAAGTTACTCAGTGTTGGACACCTTTGTTTCTGCGTGTGTTTGACATCATCACGACTAGTCGACTCGACCTAGACTATCTTGATGAAATAATCGACTAGGAAAAATCTGAAAGTCATTAATGCCCTAAGATATATATATATATAATAATAATTATTATTATTACTATTATTATTATTATAAATTACTATGATTATTACTATGATTTATTATTATTAGTATTATTATTAGTATTATTATTATTATTATTATTTTTATTATTATTATTAATAATATCATCATAATAGTAATAAATAATAATAATAATCATCATCATCATCATCATCATCATCATCATAATAATAATAAACTGATGTTAGGACCCCACTGTGGGGTACTTGAATAATGCCTTGCCAGCCACAAAGACATCAGTTCAAACACTGCCTGACAATAGAAAAGGAATTCTTTTAATGCAGGATAAACTCTGATGCTGTATAGCTGGTGGATATTTGTGTTCTGTAGCAGGTACTTCTACAGGCCTGACAGAAACTATATACATTGCTTCAACAAACAACACACCAGTTCACTTGTTCTAACCAACCATAAAGACATACGGCGCCTATAGATGACAGAAACACACTACCAATCCTAAACGGAGTTTGGAAGCACCAGTTCCTTCCTAACTAGGACTGACCTAAAGCCAATCCCAGCACAGTCACTGTTATAAAACAGGCAGCCAGAGATAGATGCGTCAGCAGAGACCCCCCACTCTTCAGCCACCTGTCCCTGCACTCCCAGTCACTCCCTACCAGACTTCTCTCCAGACCATCCAAAGCACACATAAATAATAGGTTGTTAGGCTTTACATGACAAAATGAATGCAACCATTTGTGGTCTGCATGTTGCATGAAATTATGGGTAAAATGATTCACACATTCAATTATATCCAAGTTTAGTGACATTAGCATCTGCTTTTCTTCATGTGTCATACCATTCTGGCTGTATCCTTCTCAATGCATTATTTGGTCTACACCTAAACCTTGGTGTTATCATGTATTATTAAATAGCTGTGGATCATCAGCATAGCAGTGATAGGGGTGGTGGGAAGGATATAGCTAGTAGGTAGGATCCTTGCCTCTTGACCAAGAAGTCATGGGTTTGAATCCTACATTCAGCATAGCACCAGTGTTTTCCTGAGCAAGACCCTAAACCCAGAGTAGCTCCAGGAGGAATGAGCCCTGTTGTTAAGGAATTGAAGACATTTTGGATAAAAACATCTGCTAAATGCTGTAAATGTGATATAAGAAGCCATGAGATGTAAATTGCAGTTCTGAGCCTTGGGGTACTCCGGTGAGCAGTTGATGAACAGTTAGACCCAATCATGATACCTTGAATGAACACCCAGGGAGGTAAGATTTGAACCAGGCATAAGCTCTGCCTGAGATGCCTAAGTTTGAGAGTATGGATAGGAGGAATTTGGATACATTCGTAACTCAGGATTCTTATTCCTTCTCGTCCAGGAGTGGCAAGGACATAATAAGAGCGATGTGTGGCGTGACAGAAGAGCCGTTTAAAACGCTCCATTTGGTGAGCATCAGTCGGAACTCATTATATTAATAAAGCACCTCCGGTCTCATGTCCCTCACATTAATGTGAGATCCTCGCTCCTCTGATGCGTGTGACATATCTGAAACTCAGTGGTTTATTTTGCTGAAGATGCCTATGGCTCAGGTTTTTTTAAAAAAAGCTTCTTCACGTAATTATCAGCAAAGATTGTCGGTCTAATGAGCGAGCCCAGAGGAACACCACTCACCTTGAACACGTCAAATGACAACTTAATCTGTTTTATGTTAATAACATTGTCATGAACTTAAATGGGGCGGAATACTGCTCAGTTGGCTTGTGATTCATACTGCTGCATGCTGGATTTCACCTAGGGCCTGCTCAAAAGTATCAATTAATCAACAAATCACATGCATGACCACCTGACTAAATAACATAATGCATTCAGTTGTAGAATTCTTGTCAACATATGTGCATTTCACCTAAAGGTTCGAGGTTACTTTACTGTCATTACTATCTGTGTACATGTAAATAGTGCCATGAGATGTTTTTCCTTGGTATGATTTATAGCAACACTAAACATTAAACAGATTGCAAGTTATGACAGAAAAAATACAAACAACAAAACAACAAATGCAATGTAACAGTATAGTGTGGACATTATGTAAGCTTTCTAGAGTGAATAATGTAACATCCCCTGTATGATTATTACACAGGAGGCAGTTAACAGCACTGAAACAATACAGTAAACAGATAATATAACAGAGTAACAGTAATGTGAATGGGATGTAAATCTGAGACAGTGCTGAAAGTAGGCAATACAGTAGTAGTAAAGTGGGACAGGGCTCTCATTCATTGCCTGTGTATTAACTCAGAATTTCATTAGTGTGTCATCAGTTAGAGTCATTCTGTAACATCAAAGTGCATGAATCAGAAGACTGGGACTAAAAAGGTTCTCTATGCAACAGGGATGTTTGTGCTGTATTTTGGACACAGAGTTTGCTTTGATGCTTCACAGACATTTCTCAGAATACCCATTTGTGTCACATCAAATATCCCAGAATGGTCTGCCTGCAAGATTTCTCTCTCCCTCTCTCTTTCCTTTTTTTTTGCTTCTAGACATGGACACACAAAATAGTGTAATGATCTTATTTGGTTCAAATATGTCCATGGGTTCCACCTAAAAACATAACACAAAAATGGCCAAAAGTAGGCAGCTAATTGTAATGCTGTAATACACGTGTCTTGTGGGACCTATTAGCTGTCATGGCCCTACCCAACGGCATGGTCAACACAGGGCAGCAGCCGGGTTAACTGATTCTCTGCTTTTTGACTGGCCAAAATGCCATCAAAACATGGAAAGAGGCCACTGTGGTTTACTGTCTCCACAAAAAACAACAATCGAGACAGCTGGGTGGTCTAGTGTTTAGGGAGTTGCCCCTGAGATCAGAAGGGTGTGTGTTCATATCCAGCGACTGCTAGTGGCACCACTGAGGTACCCTTTGTTTGTGGCAGCCCACTGGGTAACTTGGTAAATTTAATAAATAAATAAGGAAGATTTTCACAAGACTATAAAAATGAAAGGCCACAAATACAAAAGAAGCCCTGAAAGAAAATCTTTTGGCAGGTACATTTACATTATTTCGCAGATGCTTTTATTCAAGAAGACTTCCTTTCTCTACCGGGTGTTAAGAGTCTCACTCAGGAACCCAGTGGTTGTCTGCTGATGATGGGATTCAAACCCATGAGCACTTGGTCCAGAGGCAAGTATCCTACCCACTAAGCCCCCACCCCACCACACCGCTGATGTATTGAAATACTGTGGAAAGTCAAAGCATACCACAAGTTCTGCACCATCACAGTACAGTTTAAGCACAGCACCATTCCTGTATGTCTGCGGAAAAGTGTTTTAAGTGATGCTAGTCACGAAAGCCTGAGACACTGAATATAAATCTCCATCGCACTTAGTATTTAACTGCTCTACCCTTTCTTCACTTCTGCTCTTATTTCCCTACATTTCCAGATTTCTATCTCTCCTACTGCTGAAACCCACTTGCGATTGCCACAGAGATGTGTGACAACCAAGTGCTGCGAATATACAGCACAAGCATTCTCATTTCTCCCTCGCTGTCCTCACTCTGCCCTCCCCGAGGAGTGGTGCACACTCCAAGCTCATTTGCATACAATTTTCCTGTCCAGACGATACACTGGGAAACGCCACACCGGTGCAGTTCTGGGTGAAAACTGAAAATACTGAACCATCTGCTACTTTTCCACCCCTGGATGCAAAGACCACTCAGTCACACAACCGGCGATGTTATCTTGGCAACTGTTGGCACTTTATCAGAGCAGTCTGAGATGTGACTGTTTTATTCAGTGAACAACATTTTGTATTGGTATTTATGTTGATACATTCGAAGTGCTATGAATACTTTGTTTGTCAAACACACACAGAGCAGTGAAAGCTAGAACTATCCTAAAACCAGATAGTACACTGTTTTGTCGATACAAGATACCCATCAAAATGTGCTAGTCTCTCATTTCTACTGTGCAATTCCACAGTCTTGGCATTCACATAAACCTGTGCTGTCTTGCATTGAGGACACTGGTTTATCTGTGCTACCTTGTGTTGGGGACAGTGGTTTATCTGTGCTACCTTGTGTTGGGGACACTAGTTTATCGGTGCTACCTTGTGTTGGGGACACTGGTTTATTTGTGCTATCTTACGTTGGCGACACTGGTTTATGTGTGCTGTCTTGCTTTTTTTTTTCTGATGCATATTATTTGCCTAATTCTCATCACTGTCAGTGTTAAACTGACTGAATAAACTATAACTTCAAAGTAGCATTTTTAATGGGTAACATGAATCATTAACTCTCAATTCGTACTACATAATCAGACCATGCCATCAATTCGAACTACAGTAGCATTTATAGACAAATTATGAGCTAAATGCCGTGGACATCTGGCAGGTCTTTTTGCCAGTGTCTTGTTCAAGGTTACTAGTAGAGAGGCAAATCCTAGTATTCATGTTATTACAGGGAAAAACACCCACAACACTGATTGAACATGTGAAAACCCCTGTCTGGGAATCATACCCAGGCCTTCTTGCTGTGAGGCAACAGCACTAATCCCTGTTCCACCATGCTGCTTTTTCAACAGGTGTTCCCCACACTAGAAGAAAAACATTTCCCAAGACAAACAATTAAATGGAATTACTTCCTTTTAAGCATCGCGTGCACAGACTGTCCCAAGTTAAATGCACTATTAGCAGCTGGTTGTCTTCAAGAGTCTTTTAAAATCTTTCTGCTATTGGAGAGCTGACAAATAAAATCCTATCATGCCTCAACCTGCACCTTCAGAAATGCTCAGGTGTTCTCTAGTAAAAACCAATACTATATACAGAACTATTATTGTTTAAATTGTATAAATGGTTCCTTGCCTGGTGTATTTGTTCTTCTCTAAGATGGAAAACTGTAAACGGTCTACACAAAAACTTTTTAAAAATAGTTCTATGGTTCTGTCAAAGAAACATTTCCATACTATATAGAACCATTTATGCCAAGAATGTTGGGATGTGTGAATGTTGGAATAATTCATGTGAAAAGTGGCTTAAGTACTAAGAAACAATAGATCCACATCAAAACACCTAAGCTAAAACATATTCTTTTTTTTAGCAATTAGCATCTGTCTAATCATTGTAACAAGAGGTTTCCACGGCCAGTCAAAAAGGGTAAACCCTACACTGTGAAATGTTTCTTTATGAGATCATCCTTGCCAAATCCCTCTACAATTTTCTCCTCCAAAGCTACTCACATCTAAGCCAATAAGGTAATCGATATTTGTTAATGGCACATTTACACTGGGGTGTAATACTTTACGGCAGAGGTCCCCAACCACCAGGCCGCGGACCAGTATTGATCTGTGAGTAATTTGGTACTGGGCTGCACAGAATACGACTGTTTTATTGATTATCAGAGTCTAAAATATCTTTCATTTGGATATTTATCCTACAAGCTATCAAAAAAAACAACCAAACACTCTGTTTTCGTGTACCAGTCTATGATTTTTTTTTTTTACATGAAACTGAACCGTGGCGAAAAAAAATGTTAGGGGGGTGCTACTTTAAAGGCATTCATATTCCCAGTTTGCAGCAAAACTGAGTTTTCTAGCTGTTTTTATAGGGCAGTAGTCATCTATGGGGCAGTAGTTTTCTGCAGCTGAGGCTTTAAGATGAAGGAGGAGTGTAATCCTGTGGGACTGGTGGTGATGATGATGATGATGGTGTTGGTGTGTAGTGTGTGAGTGTGTGTTGACTCTATAAACCTTGGGGGGTGTTGGTGTAGGGAGCGTGAGTGAGTGAATTAACAGTGCCATGTGGATCAGCTGTGTGTGGGTGAGAAGTGTTGATGCATCTCTCCCACCAAAATTCCAGCCAGAATTTTTGGTCGCTCACAAAGGATTCGGGCTGGAAGGAGGATTGTGGGGTTGCAGAGCAGAGCAGACTGTATAAACGCTCCCCGGGTGCCCCCGTGCCTCCCTGCGTTTCCTCATCTCAGGCTTTAACCTCGGCACGGACTGCCGGCTAAGCCATTCTCAGTTCAGTTTTATCAGAGGGCCGGAGATCATTGGGATTGAAGAGATGACGGTTTAATGGATGCATGAATAATTCAATGTTACATTTCATTTCATTCACAGAGGAGACCTGCTCCATCTCTTTGTTCATGTTCTATGATGTCGTCTGTGGTTTTAAATTCTGGTCTCTACAATTTAGAGATTAGCTTCTAGGATCTAAGTAAAGCATGGGTAGTAAAGCTTCAATACTTAAAATAAAGTAATATAAGGTAAAGGCTAGAGATGAGTTTCTGTTGCCTATGCAGCTTTGTTAACTCCGCACAATAAATGTAGCATAAAAATAAGAGTTCAACAGATTATTTCAGATACCAGTACAGGGGGTCCTCGGGTTACAACAGTTTTGATGCTCACTCCCATAACTAGTTTGGTTGCGCTGAGAGGAAGAATATGCAGAACACACAGAATTCGCAGTAACACAGCATATTGAGTGAGGGAATTGGAGTCCCCCAGGGAATTGGCATACCCCACTACCTACTACAATACAGTGTACAAGTACAGTATATTTATGCTCTTTTTCTGTGGCTTAGTTGTGATTTTATGTTCTCAAATATGATTTTAAAGCTGTGTTAGGATTGAGCAAGTGACTTAGACCAGTGTGTGTTTCAACTTCAGGTTAAATTACTGTCATATCTGTGTCATAACTCGAGAAACCCATGTGCTGGCTATCAGCAATCCAGGAGACAAAATGCTGATATGTGGAACCATATTAAATTAGACTTGAAAATAAAAAACCGTAGTGTTAAAATGCAACACAAACTGCACTCAAAGCTTAGTTAAGATGTCTTTAAGCACAGAGACAGATTCAGGACACATTTCAGTAACATTACTAGTAGCTGTGCGAACAGCATGAAACTGTTTCTCTGCTTTAACCCATTCACCAAGTGAAGCGCCTGGGGTGGAGTATGTAAGAGTACATCAGAGGTGCTTAGTGGTTTCGGAAAAGGAACCCATATTTGATGGCATTCAGCTGGTTAAATTGTTTTTCAATAAATTAACTTGGTTCTATTTCATATTGCATGTAAGTTAGAAATAATCAACATTAGCTTATATTATTATTACCACTGTTCTTCTGAATACTGAGAAGAGCGGGGACCCTCTGGAATTTGTGGAGGGGGGGGGGGGGGTTTAAGTATTTTAATGATATTTGTTTCTGTTTTCGGTTCTTGGATAGTTTGTCTGTTTTCAGATTTTTCCAGGCATTCACTGTTTCTGGTCTTTGTTGAATTTCTGATTTAGCAAATGAATACTGACATGAGTTCAGATATCTGTACATTTGTATAACTGCATCCATTCTTACCATGCAGCATCGAGATGTGCAGACTGAATATAGGAGGCATCTGTTAAGGGTTAACGAGCAGTGAAGCCGTATGGCAGCTCATGTTATGAAAGTGTCAGGATGAATTTAGGATCAGTGTGCTCTGTAAATACTAACGATCTTGCTGCAGGGATCAGAAACACCCCTTTTATAACGCTCTGTCTCTTAGCCCCGCTCTGTGGCATCCTGCTTTTGTACTTTCTTACAGAAACACACCGCCAGAAAGATCACACTGTATGAGAACATTTCTGGGGTACAAAGGCCTCCAGGCACATCCTTTAAAGGTGCACTACTTTCACCTTCCCAGAGAAAAGGGCATATTTGTAGCTTTTATCAACTAAAACTACAAAAGTTCAAGTCAAGGTTTATAGGGTCAAACATTTCCTTCAAAGGAATACGGTACAGTTACATTTGCTAACTGAAAGTACTGAAAGGCATATCACTGGGTGAAATAGCAGACTGGTTTAAAAGGTACTGTCCAAATTACAGTTTAGAACCTTTTTTGAGAACACGCCCAACAAACTCAGACCCTTCTGAAATGAACCAAACTGAGACCATATTGGTAGATCGTCTCAGTCCAGTTCGCTTTAAGTACGCAGCATTATTTAACTGTAATAAACATACAAACATGCCATGGTACACCCTTACAATTACAATTATACTTCGGACACCGTCTGTTTAAGATGAACATTAATGTGTAATAATACAACTGTATACAGGAGAATATTCAGGAGTGGCCAGTGACGTCCAGCTATGTTGAGTGAGACACCCACAGCAGCGTGTGCTGGGCCAAAGAAACAATGCAGTCAACAAAACAGTATGTTCTTTTGACAAAAAAATCCACTTGCAGACGTTGTGTAAGCCATCATGACAGGGTGCCACACACACACATATATCCATCCATCCATTCATTTATCCTGCACTTGGGGTCGGGGACACCCTGGACAGTCGCCAGCACATCTCAAGGCCACACATACCTAGGGGCATTTTAGTGTGCTCAATTAACCTATCCCGGAGGATAGGTGAGGAAACCCACGCGGTCACAGGGAGAACGAACTCCACACAGAAAGACCCGAACTGGGAGTCTAACCAAGGACCTTCTTGCTGTGAGGCAACAGTGCTAACCCCTGCGCCACCGTGCCAGCACAAATATATATACATATATATATATATATATTTATATATATTATTATATCAGAGTGTAATGTAATGGATGCAATGTAGCACAATTGCCCACTGATATCAGATGGCACATTAAAATAAATCAAATCAAATATAAATAAAAACCCTTTGCTATACAGACACCACCATGGCCTACAAAAATAATTTTGTCTGAGATATCTGATGCTGAATAATCTTTTTTAAGTTAATACACTCTCTGCATAATGAAACTACCAACCAAGTCTATAGCAAAAAAATATTTAGGATTCTTGATAAACACTCCTGACAATGACATGTAAAACCCCAAGAAAACATTTCGTGCCAGCTGCGTTGAGAATGATCTGGTCAAGAGTGGTCCTGTGGTCAGCGACTGGATCAATAATGAATGGAGTAGTGGGTGGGTGTTAAATTATGCAGCAACAGATGAACTACAGGCTGTAACTGTCCATGTAAACAGAGGACCCATATTGTAGGTGTTTCCTGTAACGCGAAGGGAGAGTTTATGTTGTATGGAATAATCATTAAGCACTCATCCTCTCATGAATGAACTTTATATTGTGATGAACTGTGGATAATCCAGCATGGCCCATACGCAGAATTGGAAGGTAATTGAATGTTGTAGTGCTATACGCTTGAACAGTGCTCTAGAGAGAGCTACCAGCTGCCTCTGTGAGAGAGCTCACTTTACTCAAGAGCTGTGGCCTCATGTTCGCATGCAGGCCCAAAGTTGCTGCTACCACAACCACATATGCAGTGAAATTCCAGCACATGTTGTCTCATGTTGCATCACCACTCAACACAACAATGTAAGAACATGTTTACTTAAGCAGTTTTGCAATTACATTTACATCCGCTTTACAGTGCAAATGTACAGTGCAATTACATGTTTGTCTAAATTACAGTGAGACAGCTGGTGGCCAATTGTTAGGGCAATCAGAAGGTTGTTGGTTTGAATCCCAGCAATGCTGATGTCTTCACTAAGGAGCCCATGAGTAAGGTTCCGTCATCACAAACTGCTCCCAGCACTCCTTGTTGGTGGCAGCCCCCTGCTTCACTTGATGAATGGGTTAAATGGGTTAAATGCAGAGAATTTCACTCTGTTCACACTGAGTGCTGCAGTGTGTTCATGTGTGACTATAATTTAGTTTAACCATACAGCATGAAGTTCCTTGGTGTGATTCCTGACAAGAGCAAAGCGAGGGTCTTTTCTATGTGATCCTGAGTCTGTGTGGGTTTTTACTGGCTTCCTACATTCAAGACATGCATGTCACACAAATCTGTGATGCTAAATTGTCCCTAGGCTTGAGTTTGCATTTGTTTGTATGTGTGACCTGTGATGTCCATGGTGTTCAACAGCCTTTTACCCTATGAGGTAACTGTTTGCATAGTTCACTTTTTGCACTTTTATTTTTCCTCAGATTTTATCGGTAAATATAATATCTGTTGTTCCATGATTCCAATGCATTATCAAAAAATCCTTTATGCATTTTTTGGACATTCCTATCCAGAGCGACCTACATTTAATATTCATTATTGACGTAGCCAATTGTTGTTTTAGGAGTCTTGCCCAGGGAACTCTACAGGTAGTGGCGTGGTGCTCCTGCCTGGGCATTGAATCCAACATGCATCCTGCAGGGTACGGGCAACAGCCCTGCCCACTAGACTTCACCGGGTACTATAAAATACCA
The DNA here is from genome assembly GCA_037832545.1 of Rhabdalestes septentrionalis. Taxonomy (NCBI): domain Eukaryota; kingdom Metazoa; phylum Chordata; class Actinopteri; order Characiformes; family Alestidae; genus Rhabdalestes; species Rhabdalestes septentrionalis. The sequence goes on along the minus strand of JBBMFX010030377.1, from coordinate 1,652 downwards.
GCATTTTCAGTTGTCAGGTAGTGGTGTGTAGTGTGGCAATATTCAATGTCATCATAATTATTTATGTCATAATTCTTTACAATAAGGGTTTTCCTTGCATACTGTGGATATTTTCAGCAACTTCCTACACTAAACTACGTGTTTTACTACATAGATCATTTAATTAGTCTTGTTTTTGTAGATTTAATCCACTGCAGTGAAATGTTAATAATAATAATCACAGACTTCGTATTTCCTGAAAGTATTTTTAAATGTGACACTAAAAAGCAAAATATTGTGACATACTGTTTACTGTGGAGTTATTATATTATATTATGTTACTATTATATATTTTATTTTTGCCATATTGCTACTGTTAAAGTGAAGATTGTGGAGATAAGAGGGGCTTGTTCTATGCACACACCCATATGCATTCCCATACTAAAATACGTTTTTTTGGGGGTTTTTTTTTGGGGGGGGTGGTTACACACACACTCGCACACACACTCTCTCTCTCTCGAACACGCACACACACACACACAAATAATGTGCTACAGCAGAGCACGAAAACTCGAGCAACACCTCTTCACAAACCACTGCACTCAGTAACCCCAGCCCGCCCCCCATTGTCATCCTCACACGGCACCGCAAATTAAAATGCCACGTCCTGCCAGACGCATGCCTCCTAGTCCTTTAGTGTTGTTGTATTTGCTCCCAAGCCCAAGAGCACTGAATCAATTAGTGTAGAAAGATCTAATGAGGGCCACATATCTTGAGTTCTGTAGCAAATAAGAAAGAAAAAAAATGCTCAGAGACAAAAACAGGGAAGAAAAAATAAAACCAAAATCCTAGAAGCGATGTCCTCCTCCCGACTCTCTCCATGTCTCTCCACCTCATTTTTAATGAGAATGAACTGGAGCATGAACGCCGTTAGAGGTTAACAAACAGCAGTAATCACAAAGCGATTATCATAGCAAAGAGAAAACTGCGCCAACAGAATGAGGGGGCACCAGAAAGTTGTTTCCTGAAAGTGTTGAGGAGCAAGGGTCACAGCCCCTCCTGGCCCGTGTTTCTCCTCAGAAAGAAATGACATTTTCTCTCCTTTGAGCTCTGGTGAGCGTTCATTACAGCCCCGCCCACGCGTTCATAACAAGGGCCTGGAATGTCAGGGGCGAGAGACATGTGCTGGGCTTACATTGCGGGGTCGAAATGCCACAAATTCAATTTTTGGCCTAAAGGCCTTTACACTTGAAGCACAATTTGTTCAAGTGTGATTTAATCAGATACATGAGCAACTGATGACATCATGCCAAATGTGAATTTATGACTTATATTTACAGCATGAAGTAATAAAATAGTTCATATAAAAAATAGTGCAAGATAAGTGCAGTAGCCAAAACCGGCTTGAAAAGGTGTGTGCAGATCATGTCTTTGATCATGTGTTTTTTAGTAATTTGAAGAGAAAGGAGCCTGGTCTTCTACCACGATGTGCCGTGAACCTGTGAACCCTTGTATTACTGCCTCATTAATCTGTTAGTCTAGTGTGTTATTTAGTCTGTATAGAATGTCTATTGTAGTTCAATACAAATTTTGTCATCTAGATAAAAAATTGTAGTTCTAATTAGGGGCACAACAGAAAATGTGAATTGACAATAAATCTCTTTGAATCTTGA
>JBBMFX010030356.1:0-12029 GCA_037832545.1 Rhabdalestes septentrionalis | reverse complement strand
AGAGATGGAAAAAAAAAAAAAGACAGAGGAGAACGTTGGTTTTCAGCAGTTCCACTCATAGTCGAAGGATGACCAATTTGGCCAAATCAAGAATACTTGCAAATGAACAACTTATGAAACTGACCTGAATTGCGATAGGATTGGATGTCAAGACAAATAAAATAAAACACTAAATTAAATGACCAAAACACGAAACATTACAAGCTTGCAGTGTGCTAATGACACAGGCTAGACAGGAAACCTAGTTATACCAAGTTCCTCAAAACCTGTCACTGTCAAGGTCTTTTTGTTTTCAGAGCCTTTAGGCTGGGTTTGTATACACTCCACCCTCACTGCTCACATCACATAAACAAACACAGGTAGACAAAATAAAGAAGTTATGCTGTACTCAGAGGTTATGCTGTACACTTTATGGCATATGCTATAGATTATGCCTACACTGCACTAGAATGTTCATACCCTTTACACTGAGGGCCTATGAGTACCATTAAATACTGACAATAAGTTTTTGTTGCATGTCCCAGATTTTCTACATTAATAGCAAATTAAATGAAAGGACAACTAAGAGGCTATATTTTGTAGTGGGCTGCACATAATGAATCCTGCATTGCACTTATATTATCTATGTAATAGTCAAATTATATCCAATACTCTACTCTATATGGCGTTACTAATGTGACATGTGCAATATCTCTATACATTTTTTGTATTTTTTTTTCTTTCAGCAAAACTTAATTTTTATTCAGATTATATTTATTTTTTCTGGGTTTATTTTTATTAGATTTGATTTAGACTTTTTATATTTATCCTAGTAGAGTTCGTTATCTTATTCTTAATTTACATTATTCTGGTGTCTCGTGTCTGTCTATGTCTGTGTAATGTGGCAGTCATATTAGGCACTTTATAGTGATTTGTTATATCCAAATAACTGAATTACACACACTGACACACAAACACATTGTATATACATATACATATGATTATACATTATGGACTTTACTGTGTTTTGTTTGCCCATGGTACAATTGCCTTGCACAAAACCTGTCCATTGTGGAAAAAACGTCAGGCCAATAAGAAAAACTTCTTGGTTTCTGATATGAGTGTTTAATGTCCCAGTCCACTGTGTCAGCTTACAGATATACAATAATGTGGCCTATACATTTTCACAACAATTAAGGTTGAGTAGCTCTGTCTCCCTATTATAACATTCACACCCATAATCTAAAGAGCAATACAAAACTAAGTGAAAGTGATCGCTACCTGGGAATAAGCTTTCATCCATACAAATTACTCATCTAAAGAACGAATAGCTCGGGTTACTTCCTGATTGGCCACAAGCTTCGTTAAACGACATTTCAGCTCATTTAGAAAAAGTAAGATGATAAATAACAACTGATGCCACTTGGACCTACCATTCAGGCGGTAGAGTGACGAAAGCCACAACGCGTGTCCTCGACAATGTTTTGTTTTCTGGATTAATGTGAAGTTTACATCGCATCCGTCTCCACGATCTCTCTCTCGCGCGCTACGTGCTGCTCTACAAACACGGGAGGAGCCCCAGAGTCAGGGCTTTTTCCCACAGATCTCCAACCTATGCGCAAAGTGGATTGCATACAGCCACAGTAGCTATAGATCAGGCAACGCGAGGTAACGAGGCCTCGCTGCTTGAGTTGTTAAGAACATTTTACTCATCTGTGCTGTGGATGAAAACTCAAAATAAGAACTGACAGTTTGAAGAAACATTAATATTTCCAAGTGGGCATTTTTTTCATTTTAGGGCTCGTTTTACTGCATTATTTTAAGGGCTGTGTCGAAATATTTACCAATGTGGGACTTTTACTTTAGAACTGGATTGCTGTGTGTTATTATTTGTCAGGCTTGTCATGCTAAAATAGTTTTTAAGACGAGACATAGAATACGATCTTCCAGTGAAAAACGGAAAATTATTTCATTTGAAAAACGTCGTATCTGCGAAAAAAACAAGGGATCAGCGATACCACTTAATCACATTGCATTCAAATACATAGATTTTTAAATGCATTTGATATGGGATTTGTGCCCATTAATTCTGTAAACTTTTATGAGCTCGGGCACTGATGTTGGATGAGAAGGCCTGTTGTACATATTTAAAATGTGTATATATCAGCATTAAACATCCCAATTCAAAATCTATTCACCTAGTAAACCAAATTGCAACGTTGCAGGTTTGAACCCCTCCCACCTTTCTACCTTTAAGTCCTTGAGCAAGACACTTAATCTTCAGTTGCTCCAGGGGGTCTGTCCTTGTAACTAATGTCTGTAAGTCGCTCATCAGCCAAATGCCCTCTTTACATGCAGCATTCTCTCTGTATGCTTATGCCTCTGTCAGTAGACCAAATGCTGGTGGCTTTATCTTCCTTGATCTAAATAAACAATAATCTGGATCAATCATTTTCTTTCCAAATTCTTTATGAATTGTTATTCCAAATGTCTTTTCTATTCTAAGGGGTTCCCTTTTGCCTTAATATGAATCTACAGTAATAATTAGGTGCCCTGTCATTTGGCAGACTTTCACAAACAAATGTTCCAGATGTGGTCTCTCATTACTGACAATATTTTTTTCTCCCCACAAATATTTGATTTGGAACGACCATAATATTCACATAAAAAGTACAACTGGTCCAATGATACTATTTTATGGGTTACTGATTTATTCAGTCCTCAAGGAGTCATAATAAATGCTGAATTCCTGTCTACTTACAGCTTCCCAGTGACCTTCATAGAATTTCCGGCTGTTGTAGTTTTGATCCCCCAACATGTTATTACTCTAAATTTAGGGTTCCTTCATTCACTTTAGACCCTTTAGATACTGCAGTAGGCACAGTATGCTTTTTCCCAGACACATCTCACATAATACAACACTAAACAATAACAATAAAGAATATATATAATAATAAAAATGAAGACTATTTATTTATAAATATTATGAAAGATTTAATCTCATATTGAATTCGTGTTGATCAGAACATTCAATGGAAAAATATTTAGACCAACATGTCTATAAAAAAATACTAAGGAACCAACCAGACATGTTAAAAGAAGATTTAGAACTGAGACAGCATGCTCTTCCTGTCAGGATCATATAGAAAACATTTGACTTTAATTTTGGGAAATGTCACCACACTGTTTCTAGATTTCTGTTTATTCATTTGTTAAGATAAGAAGATAAGAAAGATCTTTGTTTATCCTGATGGAAATTCCTTTGTTATAGGCAAGCTCATTCCAACAAGAAGATTAAGATTAGTAAGATTAATGGTGCAAATGGTTTATGAAAAGTGACTTAATGCAATGCAATGAAATAGAAGCAGGTGATGAGGAGATGAGACTAAGATTCAGTAAGATGTTCTATCTGTCTTTGTATTCTCTCGATTTTTGTATTCTCTCATTTATTTGATTTGATTGATCTGTAATCGAAACATTTTAATTCATTTCCATATCGAACAGGAGAGAGAGAAGGGGGGGGGACTGTGAAAAGGCTATTAGTTGTTAGAAATTCCTTTCATTACTTCCCTTAAACCATGTCCTCGCCACGTCGTTACGGCTGTCATGGGAATCCTTATGGCTTCCCGATCAGGCGCAGGCGAATAGGGAAAAAGAGACACTGCAGTTACCCAGCAGGTGGCGCAAGCAAATACCAAGAGATTTTCCAGAGTTGGAAAACCCTTGATCTACTGAATTTATAAACAGTTTTAATGTAGAGAACTTGACAGTTTGATTCTGAACAGAGTGAGTGATCAGCTGATTCACGTGAAACGCCTTCAGTGAAATTCTTACCACACATCTTGTCGGTTTCTCCTGCGGACTGGGGGATGGAATCACATTTTAGCAAAAGTGTCCACTTCACTGGAAGTAAGGGCATCAGAACCATTATATATATATATATTGCCCCCCACTTTTTGTTTACTGGACAAAAGCCAAGTGTGCACGCACACACCCCCAACTCCCCCTGGTGAGACATACACCAATGCATCCCCCAAACTATAAAAAGGTTTCTGACGCTGCTGGGCCTAGCCCAAACCATGAAAAACAACGTGTCCATAATGTACATAGGTCAACTATGTCAAGTGCTTGCTAATCAAGATCTACTGTTCATTTCCATGGAAGTGTAAATGCAAATGTCTTTTGTCAACATGAAATGAAGCAGTTACACAGATGTGGATTTAATCTTATGAAGGGGAATTTGTGCCTGTAAGATATCAGATGCTCTGTTATGATCTTGAAACATTCAGGGCTGTGGTGGAAGGGGATGGGAATTGAACGGTCCACAGACATCGAAATGAACCTAGTTTTATTACCCTTATTAGCAGTGCTATTTTCTCCACCCATGATAATAATCTCTCTATGATGTCCAGTTTTTACACTTCAGACGAGGTTGAATTCACTTCCGCGTTAAATGTGTGTGGTTTTGATGTGGTACTGACCACACAACCCTGTGACTGCACACACATTTAATATGGAACTGAAAACTCTAACTGAAGCTTCAAGGCAGAAGGTAAACTATGCAGACAGTAGACATATTTTTTAAGAAACTGTGCTAAATAAATGCAAATACACAATATTGATACCTCTTAATTATTGAAAACAATCATACCCATTGCAACATGTGTAAAAACAATCAGGCACCTAGCCAAGACATTTTGGACAGTGCCATGCTTCCTACTTTGCCATTAATACCATTAAAATGCCAATTGTTGTAATGGTGGGATGTCCCAAAACATTTGTCCATATTGTGTCGGTTTGACAGAACTCAGTGTAGGACTCAGGATATTTATTATTTGCACAAATTGTTATGAAGTTGTGGGTCACATTTGTTTGTATCTTTCACCAAAATCTTTTCTCCCTGAGCTTTCCCTAACAAAGCAAATGGACTGCTCAGACCTTTCTGTAAGGACATGTGCCAAGACGAATAGCCTGAGGATATCCATTAAAACTTCCTAAGTTGTTTATAATACACCTCAAAAAGTTACATGTCTATACTGCTGTCCACTGTGCGGTTTTACAAATGACATTAAATCAGTTCACTGATCTTTTTCTTTCCAATTGGTCTCGTCACGATTTTCATATTCTGCATGTCATTAAAAAATACCTACATGGTGCTGCCCTCAACAGCATTAGAATGAAAAAATCCTGGAATACTGGTGTGTTTCCACAGTGCACTCCAATTCTCAACACTAACATTAAAACATGTTCAGTTTCAAAGTTAGTAAAGATAGCTTTCCTCTGAAAACTAAATATGGAAACGAAAACAAACATAAACAAATTAGTCAAATTATTCAGGCCAGTTTGCACGTCGCGGTTTTCCACTCTAGTCTTTGCATTCCAGCCTTGAACTCTTGCATTCAATTTTTCCCCCCTGATACCCTTATATGTACTTTGTGTAGTTCTATGTATTAAAAAGGACAATTTATTCATTTTTATATGACCATTTTCCAACACCTCTTCATCACTTGCAATCAAACATGCAGTCTTTGTTGCTTAAACTTTTAAGACTGATTGATGCTCTGATTGGTTGTTTTCTATAGAACCTGGGCTGAAATCTGGGCAGATTCATGGAAATGAGATGTTTTTTCTGACATAAAACCAATCAATTAAAAATGAGCCATTTCCCATTAATAAACTGTATAGACTTTATTTTGGAACGTCAACCCTTAAAAAGAAAAAAAAATCCACAATATATTTAAACAGTCTGGAGTTTTTACGTGGTTAATTTTTTGGGACACTGAAAGACCCTCTGTTTATCATGGTATATATAAAGTCCCCAGTCTCACGATTTGCATTTGACAGTACAAGGATGCAAATGCTCATGACTCAAGCATTAATACTACACTCAAACACTGAACCTGTTTGCATTTCCTCTTGAATCTGTTGCTAAATGTGATGGTTCTACATCTAGAAACATGGCAAACCATTAAAAGTAGCTGGGAATGATCTGATTAGCCCAAGAGTAATGGGTGTACTTTAGTCATCACCTTGTATCCGCACTTTTTAAAAGACCTTTATATTAAAGGAAGTTCATTTTAAAGACCATGGGCTGCCCTTTTCTCTAATGTGAAAAAGAGCACTGCAAGAACTGAAAAGTATTTGCACTCAGCACTGTTTTTGTTTCAACTTTTTTGTGTACCTCCAAGCAAAGAAAAACCTGCAATAAACCTAAAAACATTATGAAATAACTGAATCCTTAATTAACGCATTTAAAAAACACTACATACACTTAAGAATGTTGGTGAGACATTCCATACTTTATTATTCTACTTTGCTGAGATATACGCATGTGTTCAATTAATTTCATGTTAAAACACTTGAAGACATTCAAACTTGTTAGGAGTACTCACGCACAAACAATTAGAGAGGAAATAGTTTTACATGTGAAACGTATGCAGAGCCGTGACTTGTCCAGTGGTTCTCTCAGTGTTGCCGTCACACCTGAAAGACCAAAATGTCATTTGGAGAAGGTTGAGGACACTCAGCTCAGTTATTAGTGTTGATTTGTATTCAATCAAAATTCATAGACATTACCCCATGTGCATCCCATTTAAATGTATGAAAGATCTGTGAAATTAAACACCTGTGAAAAGAAAAGAGTCATGATTCCCTGCTTTTGGGTTTCCTTTGTTAAAACGTTATACAGAATCTGTCAAAGCAATTTCTTTCCCAGACGCAACAGTTAAAATAAACACACACACAAACAGGCATGCACACACACACAGAAGTACACACACACACACACACACACACACACACACAGGTATTTATTTCTAAATTGCTAAAAAAAAAAAAAAACAATGGGCCAGATAACGAGGTCCTGCAGAAATTATTTGATCCAGGTGTAATAGTAGACTCTGAACAAATTGATGAATAAATTGTAATAATTGTAGTCCTTGCAGTTTCAAATCAAAGTGATATTTTTGCATGCAAAATTTTGGACACCCCTTTGGCACGTTGCATGTTTTGAACTTTTACGTGAAAACCAGCACACATCCTCTACAGAGGAACAATATGTTCACAAAATATTTCCATAAAATACATTTGCATTCCCTGTAACTGTTCTTAAACAAAATCAATGAAACATGTGATTTGACAAGGAATGTTCAAACTTTTGCAGATGAATCAGAACTGGCTCTACTGGCTAAGTGAGAGGACAATTTTTTCTCCGCTCACATTGAGAAATGAATAAAAAAAACTTACAAATATAATAGCAATATACATTCAGGTGTTCTTCACTGTAGCAGGGGGTTCAATAGGCCAAGCACTGTTTTAATCTCACCTTTGGATTTGGGCTTAACAATGAACGTCTTGCTGGATTTTCCCAGCATGTTAGAGGCAGTGCAGGTATACGTCCCCAAGGAAGGAGCTCTGCGGAGTGGTTGATTCTCGTCAGTGTCCTGCAGGTTTGAGGAGCTCCAGCTGTATGTAGGTGGCGGGTTTCCTCCTGCTGAACAATTAAGGAATATGTCCTCACCATCAATGAGCTCCAGCACCTCCTGCTCCGGGCGGAACGCTTCAGGTGGGTCTGAAAGTTCAATTGAAAAAAATCCTCAAAGAGCAAACTTGTTTTTTTAACTGTAAATGTATGTCATGCTATACTATTCTTTTACCTACACAGGATACATATGTCTATTTTTTTTAGTTAAGCGAATTCCATATAGACTTACAAACCACATTAGCTAGTCTATGAGTGATAACCTGAGAACCCAACACAGCTCGAGGTGTGTGATGGCTTATGTGTGCAGGTGATGTTAATCAGGGCGTTATGTGCCTTCATTCCTTGGTTTGTTGGTTTCATAATTACAGTGCAACGTAAAACAAGCCTGATTACCAAGCCTGTGTGTAGGGTAAGGGGAAATTTTCCATTCAGTGCTTTCACTATCACTTGAAGTTGAATTTTGAGGTAGTGTTTTGTGGAACATGCTGTCTGAGTGGTCTTACAGTGAACAGTAATGCTGAGGGGCTCCGATTTGACTTTGGGTGGAGGTTGAGGCCCCTCTGGACCCAGTTCCAGCGTGGCTTCACATCTATAGGGAGCACCGTCCTCTACCCTGCCTGGGTTGATCAGCAGGGTGGAGGACACCTGGACTGGAGTAGCAGGAGACAGCTCTGAAAAGGTGTGGTTGTAAACTTCAGTCTGTCCTCGGTACCACCGCAGTGTGAGGTACTGCACAGGTGCAATGTTCTGCACTTCACACAGCAACTGGTATTCTCTGCCCTCCACCATGGGACCAGTGTGATTCGCCAAACTAATGGCGATGCTGTCTGGAGTCTCTGCAGGAGAACGGAAAACATTGATCGTCATGTTTTTGGACTGTGACAGAAGATCTAGCCCAAAAAAACACCCTGGAAGAGGTTAGAGGAGAGCATTATAGAGTGACTGGGTGGGAACATTCTTGAACAACATAAACAAGGGAAAACATTCTTGAACAACATAAACAAGGGAAAACATTCTGGAACAGTGTTGGTGGAAGAGAATATTTTAAGAAATTATGAGTCTAGCAGAAACTTCTAGAACAGCAGGACAAATCTTTTACATGTTAAATACTCTATGCTGTCCTGATACACTGTGAGTGGAGGAGAGAGACCAAGAGTAGTGTAAATCTGGAGAGTAACTTTCTAGAAACACATGATTGGAGGAGTAGATTTTAGACCAGCATGAGGGGATGAGGACATTCTAGAGCAGCATGAATGGAACAGTATAGAACAATGAGTAAAGTGTCTATCTGTCACACCTCAACACACAACAGGAACAGTGTGAAATTCTGTCGCTGCCATTCACCAAGTTAGGCAGCAGGCAGACCCCCGGGGGCAGGGTGTGGGGGCGTGGCCTTGCTCAAGGGTACTTCAGTGGTGCCACGGATGGTCCTGGAGGATTTGAACCCATGACTTTCTGATCACAGGGGCAACTCCCTAACCACTAAACCACCAGTCAGACTTTGTGCATGAAGGAGAACTTTCTCAGAATTATGAATCAAGAAGAATCTCAAAAAATTACAGAGCAGTGTTTAAGTGAGGGGGGGGGGACGGGGACGGGGGGGACTCTAAGACATAATGAATCTAGGAGAAAAGATTCTGCAACAGATTTAGGGCCATGTGAATGCAGGAAAACATTCTAGAACCATGAAAATGGGGGACAACATTCTGAAGTAGTATGGAACTCTAAAACCTCCAAACAGACACACGTGTAGATCACAGTAACCAAATCTGACGGTTTGTTGGACCGGTCAGTATTGCACGTACTGTACAGAACAAGGTTGAGCTTCTCTTCACATTGCCTGGGAGCCGTGAAGAAAACACCATAACAGATTGGCTCTTCGATCCAGTCAATCAGGCTGTCCACCTGCCACTGGACAGTAAGGTCACGCTGAGTGTGTGATGCACCAACGGCCGAATCCCACCCCAGCACGCGCACTGGCCGGGAAGCTGCACAGCTGACAGTCACCGTTTCACCAAACCCCACCACTACCCTCGGGGGAGATATCTCAAGAGAGCACGTGTCACCTGAGGCTGAAGATATTAATACAGTCATATACATCTCCTGTTATTATTCCTCACTCTTACACAGTATACCTTATCAAGCATGTGCATGCTATTCACTCTCCATTATTCACTCTACATATACATGCATATACCATGTACAAATTATGCTGTAGGTATGCCTTGTCAATCAAGACAAAAGTTAAAACTTAAGCTCCTTTTCAGGATTTTATTTATTTATACTGTAATCCTAAAATAGGGTCCTTACAACATCTATCCTGTCAAACATGAAAAAATGACTGTACCTCTCACAAATTTAAGCACTTAAAAGGTTTTATATATAATCTAAGACAAACAACATTAGGTAGCCCCCTACGCTGCATCTATTACATTTTGTTTCTGAAACATTGTCCAAAATTGTCTCATTTCCCAAACAGAATGCAGTTTGAAATATAACACAGGGCATTTCATCTCTGTGTCAGAGTGTCATGCTGACTTACCTGTTTGGAGAACGAAAAGAATAAGGCAACATTTCAACGTGTTTTTCATTGTTTCTGAGGTTTCGTAGAAATCCACCATAGTCCGGGCACAGAAGCGAGAGGGATTCCGACTCGGTCCTGCTTGGCAACCCGAAAACTGAGCTGGTAACAAAAGCCCTGCTTTGCATCACTGCCACTCTTGCCCATGCCATAGTTCGACTGAATGGCCTAGAAGGGGGACCAGAAAGGACCGGGGGCCCCCAGAAAAGCAAGCCCTCTCTACCCTCAAAACAATCTCTGCAAGTCTCCACTCACGCTCGCCTAACTATCACCTCCAGGGACGTTCCACCAGTTCCAAGGGGGAAACTTGCAAGACTTGAATTCTAATCAGGCCACGAATTGAGGACAACATTCTGAACCATTGCCTGAAGTTCATGATTCCCATGCAGGACTAACCATGTTTTACTACAAAACACACAATATTCCTGAGAGATTCATGACCACAAGGATTAAAAAAAAAACACTTTCACATTTAATACCATGAAACAAAGTTGCATGTTAGTCATGTGACTTCTCCGCGACTCATTCAACTTACAGCACAAAACTCCCCATAGCAACCCTCCCACATATGGCTCATAACTATTGGGTAATTCCAACAGCAGTGTGTTGCAGGGGTCCCCTTGGATTTGTTACAGTAAGTTTAATGCACCACAGCTGTATGAAATCCAGACACATGTGTGAGCAGGGAAGGGAAGGGAAGGGCTGACTTCTTCTTGGCTGGAGCTGATTTGTAAAAGTGCTAGCAGTGACGAATCGTGGTGGGATGTTTTTGACAAGGCTGTTTCTATTCTCTTTTTGCATTGATCTCTCGTATATTAAGCAGGATAAAGTGACTTGGCAAGCCGCCTCAAAAGTCCACTCTGTAGCCAGGGTTGCTATGTCAACACGCACAAACAGTTCTTTGGCAGGATCATTTCCACCCAGGCTTCTTGTTTCAGTTTTACAAAAGAGACACTCGCAACACAAGACGCCATGTTAGAAAGACAAGACTTTTCTTTTTATTATGCAAAGACTCCATTTTACGACGATCTTGCTTTGGTGTGATACATAATGAACAGGGCAGGCATAATGAAACATGTCCATGAGTAATCCAGATGTTCATCCTGACTCATACAAGACTACAGAAGTGAGACAAGTCCTAACAGATGTAAATGCCAGATGCTAGAAATGTGGAGATTGGAAGAACACATAGTTACATAGATATACAAAAGCTGGGCATGTCATAATCCCCACAAATCCCTTTTTCATTTCACAAGACTGCACATTAACAGAGACTTTAGAGATTTATGAACCGTTAAAATGTTTAGGTTTGAGTTCCAGTGAACAAAAACATAAAGGCAAAACTACTTCTTTTCAAGATCTTCCCATTTTTGGGGCCTAAAAATAGCATCTGACTGGACTTCCTGAATGATTAATATACCCATATGTTTCCTTTTCTTTCACTTTGTATTTCTCTCCCTAAATTCAGCTTGTGGCCCCAAGTGTTTCCTTCTTTGAGAATGTAATTATTGTCACAAGTAACAGCGGGTATTTATGCAAGACACACCACTGATTTACATATAAATAGTGTCAGGTATTATAGACACACCACGGATAAGAACCATTCGCAAGCACTTATTTATAGAAAATGAAGAAATACCGGTTAACTAAAGTGCTAAAAGAGGCACTTTTTTGGAGTAAGATTTCCCTGAGTGCAGAGTACACAGGCTGCAGTGTTGTTTCAAAGTTGTGAATAAAGTTTTATGGTTCTTCAGCACTAGAGTGAAAACAACATACACTCAACAAAAATATAAACGAAACACCTTTGTTCCTGCTCCGATTTTTCATGAGATGAACTTAAAGATCTAAAATTCATTCCAGATACACAATATTATCATTTCTCTCAAACATTGTTCACAAATCAGTCTAAATGTGTGATGGTGAGCACTTCCGCTTTGCTGAGATAATCCAGCCCACCTCACAGGTGTGCCACATCAAGATGCTGAT
>JBBMFX010030300.1:0-12031 GCA_037832545.1 Rhabdalestes septentrionalis | reverse complement strand
GCCAGCATCTCAGCACAAAGCTACTCAATTGAGGTTTTCAAACATAGTATTCATTTTTAAAAAATGTCTAAAAGTCTTGTCTCGTCTCGTTCTCGTTAACTCTTTCTCATGTCTCGTCTTGTCTCGTGGGAATACCGTCTCGTCACACCCCTAATCAGTACACTCTGATTTCCGTAATAAAAAGTATAAAACAGTCTAGAACCGGTGTTTGTTCTCCTAAACACTCGCTGTTTGCTGCTCTTTCTCTCGGTTGCTATCCGGAGCCTCTCCCACTTGTGGGGGAAGACTATCCTGAAAGTTCTCCGGGTTCAGAGATCTTGTGTTATTCTGTTTCCAAAATCTAAAACGTTCATTTTCATGTGACGCTGTTCTTTAACCCCAGTTGTGTTTTTTATTAATGGATGTATTTAAATTACAGTAACTTTCTACATGACAACACCAAACAAAGCTCAGAAACATTCTGGGGGAACTTCCAAATAAGGAGCAGTTGCCAAGTTCACCATTTGCTGCACTGCCAGTTCTGTTCTGAGGGTTCCTGAATAGTTGCTGTATTTTCTGCAGATCTTCATGTGTTTGCTGTGGCTGCTGCTCCAGCTGGTGGTGCTGCTGATGTACTGGGACGTCCCGCCGCAGACCAGCAGGGAGCCAGTAGAGGAGGATGAGGAGGAGAAGGATGATGAAGGCCGGCCGCTGGTCCAACCCCACGACCTCACTGGCTCATATGGCACACTCACTACCTCGCTTCCCAGAACACCACCGGTCGCTAACGGCAGCCTGCCCCAAAACTCCTCACCGCCACCTGAACCGAGCCACTCCAGCCCCTTTAGGCGCTTCAGTGCTCGGCGCGGTGAGAGACCACGCCCAGACATGCCCCTGTGGGCTTTCATTGGTTATTGGTTGGTTGGTTTGTTTGTTTACTTGTTTATCCTTTGTTTTTACTGCAGAGTTCCTCAGAGAGGAGGTGGTGGTGCTCCTGACTGCACAGTTCATTACACTCTTCAACCAGACAGCCCTGGAGGTGTTCACACACACACACAGACACATATATACACACACACACACACATCAGGATCTGGATTCAAACCTTCACCCTGGAGGTGTCAGTGGTATCCACTGTGCCACTGTGGGCCCCCTTACGTTTTAATGAACTATAGATGTTTTAGCCTTGGCATCAGCTGTTATCCAAAGCAACTTCTCTAACTACAGGGGAACACCTTGGTGTTAAGCATTTTGCTCAAGAACCTAGTGGTGGTAAGATTCGAACCCATGACTTCTTGGTCCTACTTATTAAGCCACACACACCGAGTGCAGGAATTTAAGTGCAGGACATCCCACTGCAGTCTCTCCTAAACCCAAAAACTCCGCCCCCCTGTTCACATCTGCTCTCTCTTTGCTGACAGACGATGGTGACGCCGCTGACCCAGAAGTACTTTAACTTCGGCGAGCTGGAGAACAGCGTGATGTACTGCGTGTGCGGGGTGGAGGTGATCGCTGGCTTCGTGTTTGTGCGCTGGCTGAGCCGCAGGGTGGCTGAGAGGGTGGTCCTGGCCACCGGGCTCATCCTCTGCAACATCTCCTGCGTTTGGTGCCTCATCTTCCTCGCAAACCCCCAGGGTGAGTTTCCTTCATCTCTGTCTGTCAGGAATTCTGACCAGTAAATATTTAGAATACTTAGAACATGCACAGCATTGATCTGTGGCAGAAACACAAAATCTGCAAACCTAGAGAACTTTCAGGATAGTGTGTGTGGGGAAAACCCACAGGGGGTGGAGTGCAGCAAATGGCAAGCGTGTAGAACAAATGCCGGTTCTAAAATGATTTACACCAGAATGTTTGACACCAGCTGGATGGCCTAGTGGTTAGGGCATTAGCCCTGCAATCAGCCGATTGGGGTTCAAATCCCAACAGCTGGTGTACCCGTGAGCAATGTACCGTCTCCTCACACTGTTCCTCAGGCACCTCACTGGCGGCAGCCCCCTGCTTCACTGAGTGCATTGGTTAAATGCAGAGAAAACTTTTCACTGTGTGTTGTACTTGTATGACTATGCATGTGACAAATTAAAAATTGGTATTTGAAATCAGATTTGACTGATACAGTCAGAGTAATGAGGGTGAAGAGCCTGCCCGACCGAGGCTGAGTGACATATCAAGTACCCCTTTTCCACTGCACTGGTTACCGTGCCGGTTCCCAATTTTGGAACCAGTGGCGCGCTTTTCCACAGAAAAAGAATTGGTGCCAGTGCCCTAAAACAAGCACCGAATCGGCACCTAAACTTTGCTGGTCTAGCAGCAAAAACCTGTGACGTCACGAGCGGTGAGCCAAGTAAAAGGTAGCTTTAGAAGAAAAAATCCTCAAAGTTTGAAGGATAACCAGCACTCCAACTGAGTTTGGCTATGTTTGTTCTGTTTAGTGGGCGTGACCTGTGGTGTTTTATCATGCGGCTCTCGCTGAGCATATTTCTAGTGGAAAAGCGAGTCGGTTCTCGGTTGGTTCTGACTGGTTCCCAGTTCAGCACCGGCCGAGCATCTGAACTGGCACCTGGCACCAGCACCAGTGCAGTGAAAATGAGATAAAGTTCTGTAAGTAAAGCCACAGAAGAGGTCACCAGTCATGAAAAAAAGGTTCTTGTTTTGCTCTCTAACTGTTTTTCTGCTCTAGGTGGATTCTCCTGGCAGCTCGCAGAGTTCATCATCGGGGTCTTCCTCCAGGTTTTGGGTTTGCCATTTGTTGCAG
This sequence comes from Rhabdalestes septentrionalis, assembly GCA_037832545.1. Lineage (NCBI taxonomy): Eukaryota > Metazoa > Chordata > Actinopteri > Characiformes > Alestidae > Rhabdalestes > Rhabdalestes septentrionalis. The sequence continues at coordinate 9,297 of JBBMFX010030300.1, read as the reverse complement.
TCGCCCAAGTGTCCCTCTTCTCCAAAATCACAGCAGAGAAAACCCAGGGTAGGATCTGAGATGAAATAACAGACTGTGATGGAAATATACATCATAAACTGTTCTCTTTGGGTGGGTAGGGTGGTCCTCCTTCTCCCTATCACGTAGTATAACTGGCCTCTCTCTCTCTCTCTCTGGGTGGGTAGGGTGGTCCTCCCTCTCCCCCATCAGTCAGTATAACTGTCTTCGCTCTCTCTGGGTGGATAGGGTGGTCCTCCCTCTCCCCCATTTGTCAGAATTGAAGGGAAAATATAGTCCAAGCAAAAAAGGAATTAATAAATATATATATGAGTGTGTTTGTGTGTGTGTGTGTGTGTGTGTTTTCAGGGTTTAGTCAGGGAGTTCGCCGGTCTGTCGGAGGATTGGCCACCATCCTGGGTCCACTCTGGGCCGGGGGTTTGACCTCTAACCTCTACGTCATGCTTGGGGTGATGATGGCCCTGCTGGCGCTCCTCACTGTGAGTGTGTGAGAATAAACACTCAACATGTTTATTTCAGCCCCTCTTTCCATCATTAGCTCTAGCACTAGCATAAAGTTTACTTGTGTGAAGTGTACGTTAGTTACGTATCTGACAGGAGCTTTTAGAGTTAAAAGAACCATCTTGACATGAACTGGGGATAGGAGATTAGAGTAGCCAATCCTAGCCAAAAGCTAGCCAATCCAGGTGCCTTAGGGGCTTTAGAGCTCAGTTCATGCTCCTTTTATGAAGCCTTTCATGTTGCATAACGCACTATTCATAAAATTGTTTAAAAACACAGAAGTATGAGTTAGCTGAGTCCTCGATGAATCGATTAAAAATCGATAGAATACTCAATTCCAAAAGTATTCGATAGTTGCAGCCCCAATACATATTGCTTATTGACTGTATATGTTGTATATGAAATTTACACTAGTTTACTGTACTATATGTAGATCATGTATACACTCATTGATTATATTTGATATATATAATCTATACACTCTATACACTGTATGTATAAAATATAATTTCATACACTTTTTGTTTATGTACACGCTCACTGTCTATTTATGGTCTATTGACTGTATATATGATACAAACAGTGGAGAAAATAAGTCATATGTACAGTCAGTGCGAGTATAAATTTGTTTAAGACTCCCATTGAACAGGTATGTGCTCGTTTTTATGCAAATCGCCCTGAAATCATCTGACTGCAGCAGTGCTGACCTCTGCTGGCCATTCTGTGAATTTCTCCAGATTATGATGGCCTTCTCCTATGAGAGGCTGGTGGAGCGGCCCACTGTGGAGCATGCGGACGATTCAGAGGAATGACACACAAACACACACACAGGTACTGCCTTTAGAACTCTGACAAAATGTTTTTAACAAAGTTCTGTACACACATTAGTCATTTTTAAACCAGCTTTTCCTGATCCGGATGACCTGATCACAGCATTGTGTGTGTGTGTGTGTTTGTGTGCGCGCGTCCATTTTTTGTCCTCATAGTAACAAGAGTGTGTGTGTGTGTGGGTGTGAGTGTGAATGTGAGTGTGTATATGTGTGTGTTTGCTCGATATATATTAGTGCAGCAAAATTGGTCCTTACTTTAATTTCAGTCATTAGAGACACTAATACTGCAGATTAGAAAAAATATCAATATCTAAGTCTGTGTTCTAATTAATAAATATGAATTTCTCAAATCTTCTAAGACTTTAGAAAAAAGCGAATGCTTTGATGTTTTTTTTTTAACTTGTGGCCTAGTTCTGTACCAATATATATTTTGGGTGATTTTTTGTTGCAATGTAAAAAAAATAAATTTGTGGGTTTTTTTTTGTTTTCAGGATTGAATGCATGAAGAATGCAATGAAACACACACACACACACACACACACACACATGCACACACACACACACACACACCTCTTATGGGGAGAAATGATTGTGGATGTGTGTTTTTGATGTCTTATTTCCTGTGGAAATTTTAGGAGGTAATTTAATAATGGGGTTGAAATGCACTGGTTTTAGAGGCACAGTAGAAATATGTGTTCAGATATAAAAAATTATGTATTAGTAATGATAATACATTTGCATTGTACTATTATGTAATTTTTCAATATAAATGTATTGTTACTACTTTTTTGTTTACGATTTTTTTGACTGTGCCGTGCAGGATTTAAGGGGAGTGTGAGGACTGACTTAATAAATTGTACTATCATGCATGTAACACAGTTTAAAACATGAAAACTAAACTACAACAATTCAAAAGACCTAAACTACAGCAATTTACAGAACAGTTGTGTTTGAAAGAGACCAAAGATTCAGTTCAGCTGTCGTCCTCTAGAGAGCGCTCGTGTCCAGCTTGTGAAACAATAAATGGACTCGAAATATTTACATAAATATAGACATACATATATATATATATACACACACACACACACACACACACACACACACACACACACACACGCGGACACAATATCTGTGAATGATATTTTTTTACTTGTCCTCAGTCACCAAGGTTTGTTTAGTGAATTATGACTTATGATTCATTTTTATGATTTCAGCAGTTTTACCTCATCACCTTTTTAATGTTTTGTTTTTTATTTTTTTATTTTTTTATTTTTTAATGGCCATTAGAACCCAAACACACTGGCAGGGAGCTGTAAGATGTTTCAATCCCCTCGTTTATCCTTATTTTACAGGTCAGCTTTTCATTTTCACATTTTACAGCTTTTGAATTATTATAGGTTTATTTTCCCACCATTTCATACATAATTCGATTTTTCTTAGATTTTTCTTGTTGTGTTTGAGACCTTTAGTGCTATTGAATTACAACAACACAGTAAATTAATACACTTTATAATGTAATGTATTATATTATATTATACTGTGCTATATTTTTACGTAAATTTGTGATTGTATTATAATTTCATATTTAGGTTTATTTTTAGTACAATTCATGAATAATAAATTAATAACTAATTTCAGTTTATGGATACAGACAATTCCTGACATTTATATGCAAATAATAAAGAACAAAAAGATGGTTTTGATAAAGCCTTAAATGGAACTTGATTCATGTAAAATACATGTATTTTAATATAATATAGAATTATTAACACATTTTATGTAAGACAATATTTTGTGGAAGTTACTCTAAATATATAAAAAATGTCAGTAACACAAATATTTATACTTGTTACATAGAAATCTATGCAATATTTGTGTCTTATTTAAATGTGAATAACGATTGATTTTAATGAATGTAAATGAAAGTGAATGTGTTTGATCAGACTGTGTGTGACTGAATTTTTAGTAATTAAATGCAATAGAATTATTTAACTCTGTGCTTTTTTTTCTACATAATAACCATATTTAATTAAAAAGTATATACGATTTTTTATTAATAAATAATATGAATTCATATTTTCAGTATACAGCCACTGATGGGAAATCTTCTTTTATATGTAAATAATTAAAACCTTGGAAATAATTACAACTTTTTTGTAATTATATTGATAAAGGTTGTAATAAACCGCTGTTAGTGTAAAATACAATAAGTATATAATTAGCAACCTATATATTGCTAATATATATATTTATATATTTATATATTTATATATTTATATATATTTATATATATACCCCCTGCATGTATCCCTTCACCATGAATGGGTTTAGTTTTAGGACTACAATCTTCTCAGAACTCTGGTAGAAAAACGTCTCAGGTGTCAGGCGGCACAACCAGAACCATCTGACTTGTAACAGATTTACAGTTCTTTCAAATTTAAATACCTGTTCTAAAATGTCAATAACCTGAACACACACTGACAGAAAATATTTATTTATATGTAATTAATGCAAAGCTGAATATTATAAAAATTTTATTGATAATCCAATATTAATCACTTTTCATGCACAATTCCTAAAAATCCGATAAAAATACTTACAGTTCAGCCTGACTTCAACTCAACACCAGGTCCTGAACCTGCCTCTGCTCCTCTGGCCACAGACATCCATGCATTTACATATTTACATATTCATATTTACACATTCTCATATTCACACACTCACATTCTTACATTCTCAATTTTACATATTCACATTTTCACATGTTCTCCCTTCTTTTATCCCTGCTCACTGTGGCAGGAACGCAGTGAAATAATGACCGGGGTAAAAATATCTCTCCAGGAATAACTGCAGAAGACAAACAAAGAAACACAATTCATTTATGAAGTTCAGCTCAACCAGCATCTCTGAGCTTAGAAACTGTCAGGCTTATTTTTTTCATTATGATTTATTTTCCACCTTAAATAGAGGCTCCAGCTCACACGTCTGAGGTGAACTGGGAAATTCGAACAAGAATTTGATGAAGAAGTCGTGTGGTGTTCTCTGACTCACTGTAGAATGAAGCCTGGAGCTCCACAGTGAAGCAGTAAAACAGTCCGGGACCAGAACTGGAACCACAGAACCACATTAATCCCAAAAGGAGAGTCAGAAGATTGTGTGTGATATTGACAACAGAATTCAGATTTGAACTTAAATTTCATGTTAATTACTATTATTTTTAAATCCTTCCCCGCTGTACCCCTGCTGACAGAGGGGGGGCGCTGTGCCTCCATGCTACAGGACAAAGTGGACGACATTTTTGTTTGAGTGGCGCTGAGGGACGGCAGGCGGGCGACAGGGACGCCCCTCAGAAAGTGACGTTTTTCGAAGGGCGGAGCTCCCGTGGCCTTTCGGTGAACCCGGATCACGGGTGGGGGAGGGGGAGGACTGGAATGGAAGTGTGGCACAGAGCCAGTGAGGGGGGGTACGAGGACCAGCCTGTGGCCCGCAGGAGAAATCTGACCGAACACTGACCCTCCGATCAGGGTCAGAAGTTTAGAAAGCGTCACGTGACCCATCTGGAGTAATTGTCGTCGGAACGAATTCCGAAAAAAAAAATCAGGTTATGAGACATAACGGTCCTCGCCGAGCCTCGGCGATGCCAAACGCGTGAACTTTGAGTGAACTCCCGGATTACTTTCGGGGAGGGTTCTTTTATATTATTAATTTAATTTTTGTTTTTTGGGACGAGAACCTAAAATCCGTGCTGGCGGGAGGGCGTGCGATGCTGATATTTTCTGCTAGCTCATCCGGGCCGTGACCGCCGGTCGACCCCGCGATGGCGAGGATTCGGTGACACTGCTGGTAGCCGATGCCGAGGGGGGGTGTCATCACAGTGACACAGGGTGGCAGCCGCCGATGTTCCGAAACATGACCGAAACCACCAGGAGGCCGAGATTTAGCATCGTCTACTTCAACAGAGCTGCCGCTAATGAACATTTAAGCTCCTGAATGCTTAAAATGTAACATTTTCTCTAATAATCAGGATCTCCTGAATCTGATCAAAGCTGCAGAATAATCAGGAGCTCATTATAGAGGAATTTCACCAATTTTTCCAAACTCTGTAGTAAACAAGTGAGTGTTCGGTATAATCCGGTTGGTTGTAGAGACTCTTGATTTTTCTCCAGTGAAGGTGAATAGAACAAGATGTCTCCGATACAAATCGATCTGTTTTTATTATCTATACCCCCAGTGAAGCTCAACCTGTCCATGAGACTTTATATGGAGCTTGATTATGTAAAATAGTGAAACTTTTCTTTGGGGACTAATTTTCCTAACACGCCCTGCATTTATCCCTTCACCATGAATGGGTTTAGTTTTAGGACCAAAATCTTCTCAGAACTCTGGTAGAAAAACGTCTCAGGTGTCAGGCGGTGCAACCAGAACCATCTGATGGAAGAACTTTCTGTGAGGAGATTTTGGAGGAAGGCATCAGGTTCCATTCACCTCCACTATGAACAGTTACAGTGAGCAAGTAGTGGGCGGGGCTGTGAGCGGATAGCAGTGTTAGCAGAGTCTTGGGCCGCGCCTGCACCTGAATGCTCCAAGATTCATCAATAATGCACTGCTTTACACGTTTTTACACATTTTTCTTCGCTTCCGTAACTCTATAGAACGATATTTCACCCTGAACACCTTATTGTGAGCCCTCTGAGCCATTAGGGTGGTGTGTGCATTAAAGTTGCAGGTGGTACAGTGAGGTGAGGGCTCTCTGTAATCTCTCGCTGAAGGAGCGCCGGCATAAATGGGTGAGCGCTTGTGAGCTGTGAAGCGGGCGAGTGTCAGCGTCTCAGGAACACTCGCAAGTGTTTAATAATACACACGGCCAGCTCTGAGCTGGAGGTGTGATATCCAGAGCAGGGCCATGTGTGAAGGTGTGTGTACGTGTGTGTGAGAGACAGAGAAGGTTTTACAGGAGTGATAATGGCCAGCGACCGTCGTCAGGAAGGGAAAGTCTGAACTCAGGCAACGGAGAGTGGCATTTCAAAAGATTCCCTTCGATGCGGCTTAAAGGTTAAGGACGTTTTTGGGGGTTTTGTTTGTGCGTGATGATGTTCGGTTGTCTCTGGCCTGGCCGGACAGCTGGCCTGACATTTCTGGAACCAGGAGACCAACAAGTCTAAGGCAGACCTTCATTTCCTCTCTGTTAAAATAAACTCTGATGGTTTTACTACAAAAACTGACTAACTTCAGGCTTCAGGTTGGCTGATGTGATATTTGGTGGTGCTGTTGAGGTTTAGTCCATGTTTATGGATGTCACAAACATCCATAATGTTTCACTAGATCGCGGTTTTACACTATACATGGCTGCTCTTGGAACACATTGTAGTCCGTTTTTTAGATGCCATAACTGCTGCACCATTTAAGTTGGAACAGAAAATCCGAATGAGAATCTGGGAGAAGATTCATGTTTACGGAGGGTGTGATGTAGGGCAGCGTTTCTCAAACTGTGGGCCGCGGACCGGTGCTGGTCCGTGAGAAGATTTCTGCTGGTCCACGGAGTCTCGGTTCTGCCCCATTCAAAATTAAGTCAGATCCAGCTCTGATCTCAGCACTGCTGTCACTGCGCGCCCCGCCCCTTGTTTCATTATTATAGCATGTTCAGTTCCCGAAGTTTGTCTCATCCACTCCAAACTTTTCACGAACACACACGCATTACGAGAGCTAGCGAAAAATCATGACGTGTTCAAAGCAAGCGAGTCTGGATTCTTTCTCTCGGAAGCGTCCATCAAATGCTGCCCTTCCACACCACAGATCTGTGCGAGACCGCTTTTTCTTAACAAGGGACAGAAACAGAGAAACTTAGGAAACTCGCTCCGAGCAGCTGTGTCAGCGTCTCTTCCTCGTTTCGACCAGTCAGTGGTGAGAAAGCAGGCACACCCATCACATATAAACGTTGATTAAAATTTGTGGTGCCAAATAATCCCTGTGGGTGACTAGACCTGTAATTTAATTTTGGTTCATAGTCAATTTGCACATTCGGCACCATTTGGCAGTGTTCAAAAGAGTAGTTAAACAAAAAATGTGAATGAATATATAGTTGTTGTTATATTATTATAACAACAACAACAACAACAGCCTAATTACTATACATCTGTATATTTACTTGGCAATGATATATTTCTTTGGCAATAATCTAAAATTTTAGGCACTACCGTTAGGTCATGTGTAATATTGTTCTTACATAGATATAATACGTAACCATGTTAATAGTAAAAGTAATAATAACAGTAAGGTCATGGTGTAATAAAAAACGAATAAACAAACAAACAAAAATATAACAGTAATACTGGTCATTTATGCAGGGCCGTGCAGCCCCAAAGCCTGACATGACTGGTCCACAGGACAAATAAGTTTGAGAAACGCTGATGTAGGGCATAAACTTCAATGAATTATTAATTACAATACTAAGTAAAAGTTTCCCTCATTTCTTCATATCCTGCTTCCAGATATACAGACTTTCTTGTAAGTTAATGTGTACTTAAGGAATGGTTCTCCAGGCTTCCTGAAGGACTCTCAGAGTCTCTCATTTCCAGTCCAGTCCCTAAACCTGACCAGTTTCAAAGGAATTTTTTTGTTGGTTAACACTGACCTATGTATGAATCATTCATGCAGAACAAAGAGCATCTAACTGAAGTCCTGAACCAGTGAAGAACCAGGAGCAGATGATTCCAGATGATCAGGCGATGATCAGTATACTGGTGGTGCTGATTGATGAGTGGTTGGAACTGTTGTATCTAGGCTCCTTTTATGTTTAGACACTATGCAGCCTGTCAGTAAAATATTTCTTTACATTTCGTTCATTCCCATTTCTTGCAACAAGTTGCAGCAAAAAATAAATGGGGGGTTAAGAATTTTGCACTGTAACAAACATCAGCCTTGCAATTTTAGTGCAAAGTTAGATTTGATACATTGCCAACGTATTGCTTAAATGAAGGCCCCCACAGAGCTCTGGGGAGATTTACTCCACTGGTGGATAATCTTCTTGTCTTTAAAAGTCTGGTTGAAGTTGATTTGCTGCATTTGTAAAAAGGAACAATGTAATTAATATGAATTGTTACATTATTTTTACCTAAGATCTATATGGACGGCTTTATGTCTGCATTTCTGAGTAAGTTTCAGTCTTCATGAAATATCTCCTGTTATAATTAGAAGTAATTTGATATGAATTAACATTCATTATTCATTGGGCAGGATGTGTTTGAGGGTTAAACTGGGATGCGGCCTGATCTCCGGCCGGATGCCCAGTCTCCCGCTCAGCCCCTCTCACTGCTACCTGCTCGGTTGTCATGGCGACAGGTGGCAGCTGTGACAGGTGGCCTTGACAACGATGCCCACGAGCAAAACAAATAACAGAACTGTCCCGGACGCGGCAGTTCTGTCTCCCGTCGGAAACGACGCCAGCGAGGCCGTCCGAAGGCCAGACAGGGGTGACACCCCCCCCCCCAGCGCCCACTATTCTGCCCCGATCATGAGGTGGGGGGTGGGGGGTGGGGGGTGGGGTGGATTAAAGCCCCATCTGTGTGAGCGGAGTGGCAGCTGTAACCCCTAGAGACTCCGCCCACCACCCTGAGATCGTTAACCCTGATTAAAGTGATGTGACGCTGCAGTGAGAAACAGTGTGAAAATCACACAGCACCCACGACCTACTGCCCCTCAACTGACCCCAATATAACACACACACACAGTTGTACACAGTACACAGACACACACTCACACACACAGACACACACACACAGGGAGGGAGAGAGCGCGAGAAAGAGAGGGAGAGAATGGGAGAGTGAGAGTAAGTAGGAGAGAAAGAGAGATAGACAGAGAGGGACAGTAAATGGGAGAGAGAGAGAGAGAGAGAGAGAGAGAGAGAGAGAGAGAGAGAGAGAGAGAGAGAGAGAGAGAGAGATGGAGAGAG